>CM068316.1:51511852-51551852 GCA_034766995.1 Acanthacorydalis orientalis | reverse complement strand
ATCATACAAATCCGCAAAACATAGTGTTGAACCAAAATAGTCTCAGACCTACGAGTGTACAAAATCAAAAACAAAGTCCACTTCATCCGTCTCCATGTCAGAGTCCCTATCAGATATTTAACACGAATACTACGATGGTCGGTTCTAACAATCTTAGTCTTATTTCTAATTTGACACCAAATTCAGCGGCTTTCTCATCAAATTTTTTATCAAATCAACATTCAAATATTATACAATCAAATACAGTACAAAACTCCTGTATACAGACGAAAAACACAACTTCTCCGAGTCTAAATATAATATCTAATATCACATCGAATATGTCAGCGAATATCGGTTCGAATTTGTCTGCAAATATCCAATCGAATATTTCTTCTAACTTGATGGCTACTAATCAGTCGGTATCGGCACAGATAGGCACGAAAATAAATCAGAGCATGACATTGAGTAATAATCTTAATTCGGGCAGCTCGAACACATCGTCAAATTTTAGTTCTAATTATTCTAATCCAAGTCCTATGTCCAATCCTATGCATTCCCCATATAGTAACCAAATTATGAGTCCGTCTAACAGTGTGTCGAGTGTGACTAATCTAAAATCACCAGTTCAGAGCCCTTCGCCAATTTTAAAACCCACTACACCACAACCTATTATTCAGCAGGTGAGAATCCAGTGAATCTTAGCTTTATATTTTGTAGAATTTATTTTGAAAACATTCTCTCTGTTAATGTAATATTTATTTCGATTTATTGTTTGTTTTAGACTTTTCAACAGATTCCTGTCATGACATCTGGTACAAATCAACTTGTTCAAATCATTCACGCTCCTAACAATGGTGCTACGTACCAAAACCATCAGATATTCGCAAGACAACCTATAATCGGTATGTTTTTTAGTATATTTTATTTTCGGTTAGTTTTTTTTTAGCAATCAAATTATTCAATGTTTATTATTGTTAAGAATATTCCATGAGTGTTTTGGAAATCGGTGTTTAAAAAATGATTTAATTTCATAGAGGATATAATTTTAGAATTGTTTTCTTTTAATTTTTTTTTGCATAGACAATACAGATATTTATAAGTATACATTTTTTCAGCTCCTACAACTCATATACAAACAAGCACTTCACCGATAGTTAAAATTAAACAACCGTTAAATATTTTGCCTAAACCGCCGTCGAGTACGACACCTACGAATGGGAAACCCGCTCGTAATAATTCTAACCAGTCCAACCACCACAATAATCAGACACCTCAATCCATTATGTTACCTAATCAGACCCTATTGCAGACTGGTCAGACAGGGACGTTACTTTTAAATCAGGTATATTTCTTTCATTCGTTGTGTTTCTTTTCTGTGTAACTAGAGAATCGAAGAGATGTTTTAAAATCACATACTTTAATTTGAAACATGGTTTTTATGTCCAGTTTATTTAAAAATAGGTTATACTTGCCTTTTTTTGTAGATGCCAGTATTAGTTCAACAAAATACTTCACAAGGAATCCAACTCGTTCTTCGACCTGGGACACCGAACAGTGCACAAATAGCAAATCAACGTGCACCGCAAAATTTGATATTACAACAAAATAATCCCTCCCAGCCGACAGTTTTAATTCAACATAATTCACGTCCTCAAACTTTACAGCAGGTAGGAAATATTTTCAGTGGTTATGATTGTTCGACGTGTTTTATTAAAATTATAATTATCGATGTATTCACTGTTATGTATTTGTGTATGTAGTGTGGAAAATTAATCTGTAACAAAATTTTGTGCAAGCAACGATAAATATTCAAAACATGTTTCGTGCATGTTTGTATCATGTGTATGTGACTAGTAATTTTTTTTTACTATCGTTATCGGTTAATGTACCGTTTGGCCATTAATTTATTTGTTTTTATTTTCAAGATAACAGTTCGATTGTTTGTGTCATTACTTCGTCTTATATTTTTATATTAGAATATCATCAAGTAATTTTTTTCAGCCTCAACATTTAGTCCGAGTATTAACTGCAAACGGAATGATTCAGCAATTGACGACTACTCCGACATTTATAGCGATGAATGGACAACCTTTAAATTTACAGCAATTATCTCAACAGAAAGGTGCAAGTCCGCAGATAATTGCAAATCAAACGCCGCAGAGTATTAATGTAGGAGCGCAAGGCGTTGCAACATTAGGTACATGTTTGTCGGGTTTAAGTTCAGTCACTCAACATTTGGTACAAGCGAATCAACAGTCTCAAAATCAACAAATGCTATCGAACTCCAATGATAACATAAATTCTGTTCAAGGTTAGCAAATTGATTTTTTTTTTATGTATATAAAATGCATAGAATTTATCTGATTTTTTTACTTTATTTTCTGTTATTTTATCTACTTTTAGCTGGAAATGTAAACACCAACAATAATGCAACTCACACCACACAAATAATGAATGTTGTTCCGAACAATAGTAGCGTCACAGTAACATCGAGTGTTTGTAATTCGAATATTACCGGCACAGGAAATATGTCGGTGACTACAGACACAACATCTTCATTTCCTCCACCGAAGAAAAAACCCAAGAAGAAAAAGAAAAATAAAGAAATAAAATTAGATCTCGCTAATTTAATGAAAATATCAGGTACGTCAGGTTTTTTTCGAATCATTAAATTTTTAAATACATACCGTGATTTCTCAGGAATCGGCGACGAAGACGATATGTATATGGAGTCGGATACTTCGGATTCATCATCGACACCTCAACCGGCGACCACGCAGAGTAATTCTATTTCGAATATCGTGCAGACAGAGAATACGAAAGGTTTCCGTGTTCAAAACGTCTCGCCGCAGGTGCATAAAACATCTAACATGTCTCACCGTACCATTAGTACGCCGAAAGAGTCCCCTTCATCGTCTAATCACAATAGAAATGTATATAGCAACGTAGATAACTTGACTGATTCTTCTTCGACATTTGGCACCGTACTTAATCATGCTCAATCCAACATAAATTCAATACCAAAGGCGCAGACTCAGACCGAGTTTTCCTTGCAGCAGAACGATATTTCTAATTTAACGACACACATGTCGTTTCCTAGTCAGATCGGTAGTATTCAGATATCGGCTATTCCTGAATCTGTCGTTTCGAAGAATGTCAATCGACAAATAAAAACTCCTAATCAGCAGTCGCCGATCGCACTTCAGAATTCTACTTCTACTTCACAAACGCTAAATTCTCAAAACGTGGTTCAAAATTTAGTGCAGCAGTCTTTGCAGCAAACTTTGAATACTTGCCAAAGAACCGGAATACCGAATTTAAACATTCCCGCTCAAATAGGAAATATCCAGATCTCACAAATATGTGCGACTGCGAGTGGAACTCACGCTCATTTACAGAATAATCAGAATTCGGGGGGAATATTGCAAAACAGTATTCAGAATTTGATCCAACAACAGAATTCAATACAGCAACAAAATAGTGTTATTCAGTCTGGACAAAATTCTTCTGTACAAATTCAAAGTAATAATTTAGCTGCTGCTCAAAATATTCTTCAAAATAGTACAAATACGCAGACAAGTGTCATAAGTCAGAGTTTGAATAACTTGACTCTGAATCAACCGAATTTGACAACAGCTCAAACGAATCCGAACGTGAATCAAAATTCTTCACAACAACCACCTTTGGGAGGTTTTCGTCTCACTATGTCGGAGGATGGACGAATCCTATTACAACACGATCCTACGTTACATCAAGATGTACAGGTACATATTTTGTGTATAAATTACGTTTCCTTAAAAAAAAAACTCGAAAACATCGATCAGTGATCTTCAATATTTTTTTTATTTCAGTCTCAGTTACTACAACAAATATTTGGATTAAATATGGTGCCTCCGACTGTTTCTCCGAATATTGTTTTTACGTCGAATGCTCCTACACCGAGTACAAATATGCCGACTTCATTTATTTCTCAAACTCTCACCCAACCACCGCAGGTACAGTCTCAGCCGCAAGTTCAACAAAAACAAAACGACATTCCAGCGATGGTAACGTCTAATACGACTAAAACTATAAATACGATGCAGAACGTCATAGCGACTTCGAAAGTCGATAACAACGGTTCGTTATTGTTTAATGAACCGTTGATGCTCGCTCCCGGTGGAGTAAACGGTCAGTTGATGCTCAGCCTGACGGCAGAGCAATTAGAACATCTGAAAAACAGTTCTCAGTTTACTTTAAACGGTCCTACGCTCGTTCTTAATAATTCGTCTGCATTGGGAAACTTGCATCAGAATGTTCCTGCTAAAACAGTTATCAATCAGAACACGTTGGTCGGAGGTAACACGAATAAAAACAGCGTACTCGTACAGCAGCTTAATACGGAAGTCCTTTCGAAATCCGTCGCGGTCAGCGGATTATCCGATAACAATTACATGAATTCGTCTCCGGCTCAGAATAAACAAAATACGTCTACGAAGAGTGGGAAAATCGTAAAGAAAGTGAAAAACTCTTCATCGATTCAAGCGTCGAACATCGTCAAATCGACGAAGAGTATCAAAACCGTTTTACAAGAACACATAAATGTTAAAAGTAATCAAAATCCTGTCACCACATCGATCACAAACACTTCGACTGTTTTGAGTATGCCGATGATAACGTGTGCGAGTTCTAACGTGCACGGATTAAATTTTTCGCAAAGCCAGCAAAGTAATCAGAACGTCGGTGTAGAAAACTTGCAGCCGAACATGGCGTCTAGTTCGGGAACGACGACGACCATGTCGACTGTAAATTGTAATACGAGCGTCCATTCCTCGAGTACGCAAAGTGGAACGAATTCCACACAAGGAATCGGTTCGACTAATTCGGTATTGCCTCCGTTGATTGCGGTGTCGGTCACCAAAGGACTCGATAACCCCGCACAGAGTAACATGACTCTGGGCGGTTTGAACGTACCGCAATTAGTACCGTTACCCGGTTCTTCGAACGTAAATAATGCCACGATTCCGAACGGTTCCGGCATGTTTCAGAGAGTACAAACGATTCAGCTCACACCTCAAAAGCAGCAAGTAAGGTTTTATTGTTTTGATAATTTTCAAGTTTAAGTAGGACACCCATTTTAATAATAATAATATTTGTCTTTAATCTTTTCAAGCAATTAAAAAATGTCCAGTTACAAATTCAAGTATTAAGTACACGACTGCAAAACAAAAACAGCGATTTAAAAGTGGATGCAATGCAAAAAAATGAAAATAGTAATTTAATGACAGATGTAGAAATACAACAAGCTCTCCAGCGACTATTTATGGAACAGCAAAAGATATTAGCAACCGGGAAACTTTTACCAGCATTACCAGGACAACCACTGCCCGTATTTTCTGCAGCAAATGTGAGTTATTATTGTAATTTGCCACGCACTTGTTATTATTTTTGAATACTTAACTATTTTACTAATAATATATTGGTAATCGTTAATTATTTAACAATTTATCAACCATTTTAAATATTTTTGTAAGTAATTTTTTTCATTAGTTTCGAAATTCGTTAAAATGTTTTAGCGCTTATACCGAGAATACAATCTAAGTAATTACTTTTTGAAGATTTTCGTAACTAATAGAGTATTTCATTTCAGTCGATTACACGCAATCAGCTTAATTCTCAATTATCCCCACAACAAACACAAAATTCAGCAAAAGTGTATTACCATCATTTGGGTAATCAGATAATACAAGTAAATGCAAACCCTTCAGTTACTCAAACACAATCGTTATTAACAAACACATCTGCTTCCGGCACCTCAAATATCACACAAATTAGTCCAGCTGCAGCTTTATCAGTTCAGACGTCGTCTAACGCGTTTATCCCCACGAAATCTTCTCCGAACATGGTACAGATACAGAGTAATGAAAAAACGAGTCAGGTATGATTTATGAAAATTTCTCAACAGTTCCAATTAAACAGTTCGAAATAGTTTCGATATTAAGGGCATTTTTACGTCGTGTAGGTGGGAACACAGACACAGGAATCGTCTTCACTGAAATTGTCACAGTCTGCGAATATTTCGACAGGAAACAGTAATCAAAAACAAGTAGTATCTCCGAATTCGAATCCTAGAGGTCTGAAGAGAAATGCAATCAGTATTAAACCGACGATTCCGCGTTCTGCCATGTATGAATGTTTGAGATGATTATGTCGATATTCATAATTTGTTTTACACGTACTGTCATCGTTTCAGGATTGAACAGCAACTGACAATGGATCAGAACGAAGCTGCTAATCCGGATATTCATACTCCGTTTGTAAACAAAGCCGATGCCTGTAAGAGACTTATAAGGTATCATTGCTTTAATCAACCGGTGTTATCACAAAAGGATTTGGATAAAGCTGACGAAATATTCGAATTAACAGCAAGACATTTTATTGATAAGTTCAATAATATGATAAATAAATACAAAACTCTGCGCTTGCTGGAAAGTACGGTAGGTTATTCGGCGTATATATTTTTTAAAAGTGGAAATTGATTTAGAATTTTATTTCTTTTGTTTTTAAGTCTTTGTAATTTAAATTGACATTGCGAGAGATTGTAATAGAGTGTGTGTTTTAATAGAAAATAACAATTAGGAAAATTTTTCTACTGTTTGTGTCTGTGTGACAACGTATTAAATTTCATTCACTATGTAAATGTATGTACTTATTTCTTTAACAGCGTGAAGTTCCTACATCTGAATTGATGATGATAGATCGAATGTTCATAGCAGGTGAACAACAAGAATTGGAAAAGCTCAGAGCTGAAAAACGACAGCATGATCTCGAAATGGAAAGTATCGATTTGAACGCTACTTTAATTAAGAGCGAAACTGTAAAAACGGAAATACAGGACGCGAAAGTTAAAATCGGGGACTCTTGCGACGTTCTGGATTCTAAGATGAATGTCGTGTTCGATGTTAAAGGTGAATCTTTAGACGTGAAAAAAGAATTACAGCAGTCGGAGCATACGATTAAATCCGAGGCGAGCGATAACTACGACGAATGGCTTTGTATACAGAAAGAACTAGGATACGAACCGGAAAAACCGAGTCTGGCTTCGAACGCTCGAGTGTCGACGATGAAACCGAACGTGAAAACAGAAGACGACGATCTCGATATCGAAAGTAGTATAAAGACGTTCGAAATCAGGTCGGGGAACGATTCGAAACGTACGCTCACGGTCGATGGAAACGCTCCTCCTAAAAGGATATGCACGATAGAGAATAAAATCGAGGACAGATCGCTCCAGAATTGTATTCTGAACAATCGGGTACAGAGTCTGAGAGACGTTTGTCCGTCGCCACGACGTCCGAAGGAAGACGCGTTCGTCTCCGGTTCTCTCGCGAAGACGTCGAGTTTCGCTAATTCTAATGATTCGAGATCTTCAGCGGGTAAGGGTGAGTCGCCTCTATACGTGGCCGTTAAAAGTAACGAAGCGGAATGTAAAGGAAGTTCTAGTGATTTAAATGTCATGAATAACGTAAGTACCACGAGTATGGAAACACAGAGACATACTAATATTATATTAAACACATCGCAAATGAGTACAAATAAAAGTGTGTGTGAAAACGAAGTGTTTAGGACGCATCTGTCGAAACAAAAGCAAACTTTAAACGCTCACAACACTATAGTTAATAGTGCGTTAGGTATAAGTACTTCAAATATTTTAAGTGGTGTTTCATCGCAACAGAAGTTATGTAATAGTTCTATTTCCCATCCGGTTTTAGTGCACAATGATATCGACCTCGAACCCGATCTGTTGGGTTTAGATCATTTCGGGACTTCGTTCGACGATAACATCGACGCGCAGGTACAGTCGGCGATCGACTCGATATTGAATTTACAGCAGAATCACGACAGTTGCGTGAACGTCAACGCGATCGTTCCGTCTTCGACGGTCGGCTTCGAGCAGAACCGCGAGAAGCATTTCATCGACGATCTTCTCGGCGACACGAATACCGTACAGGTCAAAAAATCGATCATCGTGGAAACCAACGAAGACGTGAAAAGATCCATCAAAAGCACAACGAAGCACGCCGACGATCTGTACGACGATTTAACGAACGAAGAGAAAACCCCCGTCGTTTTTAATATCGTCAAGCCGGACGTCGATTCGTTCAGCGATTGTAGCTCTTCGGACGACGCTCTCGATCAAGCGGTCAGGAGTATATTATCATGACGCTGCATATAAGTTTTAGAAAAATAATTGAGATTCGGTTGTTTTTTTTTTTTTTATGGTAAACTGACGTACATCTGTGATTTACATCGTTTTAAGGGTGACCTTTTATCGAGTTTTATGATCGCAATGTTTCTTTTTAATTTTTCTCTGTTTTGAGAAAGGCAGCTCATTTTTTTATTTATCTATTATTTTTGTAACCCGTTATTAAATGT
The DNA here is from genome assembly GCA_034766995.1 of Acanthacorydalis orientalis. Lineage (NCBI taxonomy): Eukaryota > Metazoa > Arthropoda > Insecta > Megaloptera > Corydalidae > Acanthacorydalis > Acanthacorydalis orientalis. The sequence goes on along the minus strand of CM068316.1, from coordinate 51,543,455 downwards.
ATAATCTGTGATTCAATTCATCGGGTATTAATACACTAGTTGTATTGTTTAAAATTTTTTTTTACAAAAATGTGATGAATATTTATTTTTATTTTTAAAGTGTTTTTATACAAATTTTGAATTGAGTTCATTTTACCATTTAAGACATTGAAATTGTATATACACAGTAGATACTAACTTTATCACTTATAAAAACCTTTTTTGTAAATAATTTTAAATATGTATATTAGTAGTCATGTTTTTAACTGATGTAAAATATATACAGAAAAATAACTTAAGACTGAAAGTGACATTGACTTTTTGTTCCTAATTTGAGGAAAAAATAAATTATGATTTTCAACAAATCACTATTTTTTTTTAACTGACATTCATAAATATCCCCAAACACAGTTTTATGTTTCCTGTTGAATATACGATTTTTTATTTATTCTTATCCTACAATTTATCCAGTTTATTGCTTGTTACATCCTTTTGTTGTTTTACAAAAATAAATGATTTTTATAAGAATGAAGTGAAATATGACGTTTTAACACCGGTAAACTTTTTTGTTAAATTATATATTTTTGAATGTCTTTTGTACTGTCATGCTATGGTATGATCAGTATAAATACTAATTGTATTTCTATCAGTGTTTTTAATTAACAGGATTAAAACAGAAACATTTTTTTTAAAAAACAAGTTTTTAATTGTATTTAATTTTTACAATACTTTAAAGTAACTAAACATAATTCTTAAGTACAATGTTCAATAATTCTATAACAATAAATGATAGAAGTAATAAATAATTTAAATACATCGTATACATACACATACATACATACATATATATATATATATATATATATATATATATATATATATTACACTTAAACAATATCTTAAAAATTAAATTAAATTAATAAGTGTATTTTCAGCTCCAACATTCAGTTACTACGAATAACCTAATACATTTGCAGACTAGATTCAGAAATTACATTCTTAATAAATATGTTTTTTTTATATTACAACAATGAATGATACCATTATCCAAGTATGACATTAACGTTTAGTTGTAACTTGATCCGTTCATTTCCTCTAAAAAATATATTCTTTTAGTGTTTTGTTAATGATTAAATTTCGTTTTAATACAAGTTATTATATTAAATTACTTACCTTCAGCGCGTAAATGAATGTTGATTCACTGTCTTTCGAGAAATCATTTTTGGCTATACAAGTATAACTTCCCATGTCAGACCATTGTAAATTCGTTATCGACAATTCACCGTCGGGGAGAATCTGGAACGATAACAAAAAATTATAAACGTGTGGCTATATAAATATTTAAATGAAATGTTAGATCTCGACGTACTTTGATCCTGGAATCTTGATTCATGATGATTTGTTCATTGTTGTCGATCCAGTAAATATCTGGTTTCGGAGTACCGACAGTTTTACAAGGAAGAATGACATCAGAGCCCATATTTTTCATGACCAGTGTGTACCACAAGACTATTCTGACTTTTGAATGTGACATCGGTATCATGTTCGTTTTTAAGAAGTCGCTGAAATTTTTCGGCGCTTGTACACTGCCTGGAGTCGTGTAAAGTTTTGTAACGGAAATCGCCGTTTGTGATCCAGCTTCAGCAAAGCACGTATATCTTCCTTCATGGATCGGTAAAACACTATTTATTATTAATCTAGACTTTATATTCACGATGCCGACGTTATCGTTGATGTCGTTCGTTTCATAGTCTTCAGCCTGAAAAGATTGTTCGGTGAACTTAAGCCGTTAACACACGTATATAAACTATTAAAATATTTCAATATTCTTTTTGAATGAAATATCTTATAATCGATATTATATAATATTTCGTAATTAATTTAAATTCTAACAATTACCTTTAATACGCGAAATAAATAAAAAGCGAAAAAGTTGCCTATGTTTAAGTGTTTTGGCTAGTATTGCGACTTTTCTATTTTATAATAGATACGTCTTAAAGGATTTTGAAACATTTATTACGCTTGTAAGAGTTTAATTTGTATAATAACCTCTGTCAAAGGAGTAGTTTCTTTTAACCATTGTATCCTGGGTAAAGGCCATCCAGCAGCTTCACATTCGAGTTCTATATATGTTCCTGTAGGTTTAGTAAGGATCTGGGGTGGAGCTTCCTTGATTACAACCCAGTCGGGGTCTTTAAAGTAACTTGAACCGCCTGTAGAACACATAAAACAAGAATTAAAAACATTAATAATTTGGATTATTATTTTTTTATTATATAAAATCATTTAAATTAACTAAATTCTGATAATTTTTAATTTTGTTTTCAAACACTAATATGTATTATTGAAATTATTTACGAATTAAATGAGTAAACTTATACCAAAAATGTAACATAACTGGAAAACAGCAAATATTTGAAATAAATTTATGAAATTTAGAATCAATTTAACGACATTCTTTTATTTTGTCAACAAACCTGACATTTTAATTATTAACAATCAAATGTAATCCGATGTTATATTTCTAAAATCTAATTTTAATTGTAACTTGTGAATATTTTATAGTTGATTATTTTTTTAATCTCTTTCTTGGATTTTAAGGTATGGATTTATTTTTTTAAAAAAAAAACTTCTTCATATGGACTTAATTTTAGTACAGAAAAGAAGATATTTATTTCCAAATTGTATCAAATTATTCATAAACATGTTAATTATTTTTTGAAACTTGGTTATAGATTGGTTCTATTAATTCAAATAAAATTGATCAGATATTTAAAATGAAAAATGATTATTCTTTATTTGTTTTATAAGAACTGCGAAAAATCCTTTTCATGAATACTATTTTGATTAAAATTAATAAAATTTTAAAATAAGATTAAAATTAATTAAATAAATAATAAAATGTAATGAATTTGTTTAATGTATGGTTAAAAGTTAATAAATTAATGTTAATATTGTCTGTGAATCATGTGTTAAAATTAAACTATCATCACCTAATAATATAAATATTTATCAAAAAATCTATATTAATTTATTTTCTAAAATAATCATTTTTCCGTTATTGAATTGTAATATTTTAACAGGTTGAACGCGACGGAATTTTTAGTGATGTGATGAAAATCGCATCAAAGATGTATACTATAGATAAGGTAGATCTGTACAGTATCGAAACTCAAAATGTTTGAAATATTCTTATCTATATTTTCCCGATAATATAAGTACGTTTAATCTTTTTTTAAATTACATCATTTTTTACTCACACGCTATCTAATGGTGCGAGGGAGGGACTTTTCTAATGAGAACCCATTCGATATTTTAGAGTATGGAATTGAATATTTTGAAGATTTATTATATTTAAAAATATTTTAGTTGTTTTGATTTTTATTTCTACTATGCCTACTTCTCAAAATCACTATTTTAGGCCAGAATCAGAAAATGATTGCTTTAATTGAAAATTTTGATTGACAAATGATGAAAAATCATATACAGATTGCAACGATTAAAGATAATTACTTTCTAGATTTATTCAATTTTGATGCGCGATTTTTTTTAAAAAAAAAACGTTATCATTTTGGATCAGACTTATTAAATACCCTATGGTGTCTTATGACGTCTGTTAAAAAATCTGTTATTCGAATTAAATAATTTCCAAGCAATCTGAATTTGATTTAAAAACAATACAGAACGTATATTATTTTAGTTTATTTACTTACCGTTCGGATTTAATGAATTGGGAAGCATATTTGACTTGTGGTTTGAGAAAGGTAACTTGGCCGAATGCACAAAACACAGTGCGAGGTTCGCAATTAGTAAAAGAACAATCATCTGTAATATAAATAAAAAAAAACATAATTAGTACAATTCAATCTAGACAAAAATGAATAAGTATAGAGAACGTGTTTAAATACATGCACGTTTGTTTTTGTTTGAATAATATCTACAAATGAACCAGAAATAAAATTATTTTTATTCCACTATCGAAAATCGCCCTTCATTATCATTCTGAATATCACATATTTACCCTTGTGCAAATCGTCATGTTTACATTAAAAACGTAACGCCGCGGATACAACCCTGAACAAATTCATACAAGCATCGAGAAAAGTGTTGAAGACAATTCAGTACTGAACATAACTGTCTGCAAAACTTTATCTCAATGATATTTAAAAGAAATGTCATGAATTACTAGTTAATCATTTCTTCGGATTAAATAAATCACTGTCAGTTTTTTTTCTTTACTAAAAATTAATTGGGCTCTGTGCAGTTCGTTTCGGTTCAGTGCAGTTATGAAGAAATCGTTGATAATAAAATAATTGATAGTAAATTTATTATTTTTATCACTGCTACGATTTTAATACAAATGCCATTTAAGTCATTTGTATATATATATATATATATATATATATATATATATATATATATATATATATATGGCTTTTAGAAAACATGGATAATTTTTACTATTACTACTTTGTTAGATAAATGGTTTGTAAAATTAATCATTTACATGATTAGTTGTCATGTTAATTATTATATTATTAGCTCGACGTTTGTAATCGAATACGTTATTACACCATTTTCTTTTTTTATAGAAAATTGAGTAATACAAAGGATCGTAGTTATCTGGAACTGATTGTTTCATTCTTGATGAGAATTTTAAATCTTATGCGCGATTCGTTTTTTTTTTCACGATTTCGACAAATACCGAGATGTGTAATATTTATTAAATGAATTTGTATCAGAAGTTTTACTTAATTTTTTTATTGAAACATGGAAAATGTATTTTGATAATTGAGGCTTTCAGATAGAAGTTACAGAGTTCGAAAACGTGATTTTTAGAAAACGCAATTTCAGTCTGTATATGATCTGCAAACAAAGGACTTTCTGAAAGTTGATTGTGCATAAAACGTAGTAATATACGCAAATACGATTTTATAAGTCTGTAAAACTGTGAAGGATTTTTTTCTCTAGTATGATGGTATGTATAATCCAATAATGGGCATTTAGGTTCAACTGGCCGAGCCTTAATAAAATAACAAGAGCTTTTATACATCTGAAATTATGAACATTGTTTCTTGATTTTCACTTCTAATTTTGTTTGAAAATATATATAAATCTATTAGCTACATTGATTTTAATAAAATATGAAATTTTTGTTATATTTTTCAATATGTATTTAATTTTCTAATATACAAGAATAGTTGATCGACTTTTTGGGGTTTTAAAATGTGTTGGTTTCCTGAACTATTAATTTTTAAGATAAAGTCGTTTGAATTAGAATTACTGATTAAGGTTGATAATTAATGTTTGTTGAGAGTGAATTTAAATTTGAGAAGTCGAATGTCAGTAAGAAAATGACGATTTTCAACTGGCAATAAAATTGTATCTTAATTTGTTATAATAATTTAAATATAGATGCAATTTTTTATCAAGTATTTAAAATAATTAAAAATTATATTAATTATGCAGACAAAAAAATAGTTTTTAAATAGGTATATATATATATATATATATATATATATTTATATATGAAAGAGATATTTATCTTCAAATGATAAAAATTTGTACAAATGTGGCGGTGAACTTGAAAATGTTTTAAATCACAAATATGAATAAAGTTAACCATGTATATTGTTTGTTTAACACTGATAATACATTGAATATATTTTTAGAAAAGATAATACTATAAATGTAAATATATTTCAAAAATAATTCCTTAAATCAATAAAGAATATTTGTCTAAGTACAGAACCACAATAGTGTTAATTATTTCTAAATAAAATATATGATTAACTATTTTGAAAATCTAATTAAAATCTAATTAACTATGTTTTTTTTTATAGTCTCAACTATATATATATATATATATATATATATAGTTTGGAATATAAGAAAACATTTTTGTTATTACAAATTGTGGCAACTCGTGATAACAATTTTAAACAATCAAATTTAAAAAAAATATAAAAATCAGACATTAAAACTATTGAAAAGAAGATAAAAAATCCAGAAAAATAATATAAAATTAAAACCGCGTAAAAGATTTTCAAAATAGACCTTAGCTGCTTAGTCTGATAGTGTTCTTTTCTGGAATTAAACTCTTTCAATACACTTTTGTTTACTTGCGGTTGGTAACACTTAACACAATCTCAACAGTCTTAAAGTGTTTGAAACATGTATTTGTGAATTGTTTTAATTATACAAATATCTAATGTTTAAAAGTGTAATTATTTAATTTAGTGTGTTGTTTTTGAACAGTTGATTTGTTATAAACTTGTTTAATATGAAACAATATTGGTAAATATATTTATAATACGTAATTGACAAATTGATACATGAATAAAAAACAATTGCATCTTCAATAATGTCATAAACATTTTGCTTTATAATCTAATCTTTTAATCAATTATAATAAATAGAATGTATTATTTGTTTACAAATAATTTGGATTTTTTAAGATTTTGGGTAGTTTATTTGTTATGTATAATTATTTGATAATATGTTAACGTTATACATATGTATGTATGTATATATATATATATGTATATAATATACACGATAACAACAATAAGAAGAATTACAGTGTTTTGTTTACTTTGACATGAGTGTTCACATATTTCGTTTTACTTATCCTAATTTAATTAAAAATAAGTAAGGAATGCAGAGTTTTGAAGTGTTTAATTTGCATATTTAAATATATCTCAATATTTGCACTAATTTTGGCACGTGATTCTTTTTTTCTGAATTTCACTTTGTTAATATTTCCATTTAACATACTTTAAGATGGTAGTAATTTAAGAGTAGCAGAATTTGTAAGTAAATCAGTTAATCAACTAGTGTGAAAATTGATTGTAATGTTTTTTTTTTTGTTTGTTACAGAAAGTCGAGAATCATCATAAATAGTAAATATTTCTTTATTTTATAAAATAGTAAGTTTTAATAACATATCAGCAATTTAATATCCACTCTTCTAAATTAAATACAAGATTTGTTTCTTTTACTAACTGTTTTGTAAATTTATAATATTATAGTTTTATTTAAACTATTATCAGAATATGTCAAAATATACACTGTTCAATAAATTAATCATTTTATAACAATTATTTTTATTTTTTTTAAATTTTATAAAATTGTACAAAAAAATCACCTAACCATTTCAGTTGTTACAACATTTAATTGTTTTTAATTGGTTTACAACATGAAAGTATACATACATATACATATATATATATATATATATATATATATATATATATATATATATATATATATATATATATATATATATATAAACATGCATTAAATAAAACAATATCGTGTGATATTGCACGAGGTTACAAAAAACAGAGTAATTATTTTTTAGGGTGTGTACAATATATATGTTGATCGCAAGTGAAAAAGAGACATATGTACACAACTGCACGTGTTTTACCTGTCTGATGCAATATTGTTGGATTTAAATAAGCAATTAATAAATACATTTCTTATCATTTCTTTTAAAGTATGAAAAAAATTAATTGTAATTTTGGTATTAGAAACATATATATATATATAAATATGTTGGTAATCTAAGTGTTTTAAGTAATAATAAATCATGAAAGTATAGTGATATTTTGCTATTTTTGAATTTTATCATTTAAGTAAATATTTCAAACATTTCTCTTTTTTGTCAATGTATTTCCTGTTTGTATTTTATATATATATATATATATACAATAATATATTTTATCAATCATTATTTAGCAAAATTATCAACAATACTATTCATGAATAACTGAAAATATATTGTTACTGCATTCTTACCTTGTAAATTTATTAGTTTAATTCACAGAATCACAAAAGTTAAATGGAAAACCGATTGTTGTCTCACAAGAATACTTAAAACAATGTATAAAAAATGATAACTTGTTCTGAAATTCTCTTCCAATTTCTGTTCAAGCAAAATTGAATGACTTGAGTAAAAACATCTCTGTTTTTATATTGTAACATGACTCGATCTGATTGGCTGTCCACTCTCCCACCAATTTAATATACTATTATATTTACATTATATTTAGTTCTAATTGGTTGTTTGTTTGAAGATACTATACTGGTATTCTTGATTACTGCAATTTATTCAGTAATTGCCTTTTGTGTATTTATAATCTACTCTGGTGGTAATGTTTTGAATTAAAATTATCGTCGAATTTATTAAATATTGTTGTAAATAAGTTGACGACAAAAATTTTCGTGCACTGTTGGGTCGCTGTCCTTAAGTTTTTTTTTTTTTTTTTTACTCCACGATATGATTATAAATCATTAATACAATATACAACATATCTATCGAAATAGCTGTGAATAGAAATGAAAATAAAATGTATTACATTTCAGTCGAGAGAAAAAAATCACGAATTTCAGCAATGATGTCATATTCGACAGTCAATGGTTTATATATTTTTTGTTTTTAAAATTCGGAGAAAATTTTATCATACGTTAACATTAATTCATATAAATTCCCACGTGTATACTTGTACATACATCACAGATGTCTTTTTAAAACATTCTAGTTATATAACATATTCTTCAGATTTTAATTTATTTTTTTTCTATTAAAAATGAGAATATTTAAGAATTTATTGGTTTTTCTATAATACTATTATAATCAAAAACACAGTTTGTATATCCAAGAGACCATGAAAAATATTTTTTAAATGTAACAAAAATACATTCACACAACCCCATATATATATATATATATATATATATATATATATATATATATATATATATATATGTGTGTGTGTATGTATGTATGTATATCTTGATTATAAAAATAAATTATTTCAAATATTGCTTGATCTATTTACTATTTCAGTCAGCATTGATATAAGAAATTGACATAGGATTGTGGTGATATAAAAAATAAAGACTGTGTTCAGAAAATTTAATCTTGTATTATAGTTTCCATATGTAAGAAATGTAATAAAAATTCGAAAGAATCTATAATTTCTGTATCAGTCTATAAATGTTTATGCGAGAAGACATGGATAAATAAACATGGATCAATTCTATTCGGTAAGAGCGACAAGGGATTGTTTTTTGTATATACCGTTTTATTTTTTCAAACTGAATATGATTTTTATTGTATGTTAAATGTAATATTTCAAAAATTAAACAATTCCGGATACACTGACTTATTTTCTTTATTTTAAGAAAATATTTTTTTACATGTTTTATAATTTTTCTTTTTTTAATTGATATATATATATATATTTCTATATCATTAAAAATGATATTTTTATTACTAATTCAAGAAATATAAAAATATTTAAGAAATGACTGTTATAAAAATACAAAATATTTTGTAAATGCGAAAAAAGAAATGTAGTTATTTGTTTGAATTAGAATATTACGAAATGGGCCAATTACTTTATTTTCAATGCATTTCTTGTGTTTTGATTGCTTCTTTACATTATTTCCTAATTTATTTTTCTATATATATATATATAATAATAAAAGTGATATTTTAAATACTAATTCGAGAAATATAGTAACACTCAAAACAGGTATAATAAAAGGATAATGATAAGAGAAATTTGATTGGAAATGTGTGAAAAAATACTTTTGATTATTCAAATTCAAAAATTATAAAAAATTTGTTCAATTTGACTGTCAAAAATGTTGTATACACACACACACACACACACACATATATATATATATATATATATATATATATATATATATATATATATATAATCAGCCTTTGAGAATCCACTATCGGAAAAACATTTTTTCTAAGAGTTTCCAATTCGAATGATCCAGTGCTTTTGTTTTCTATATATTTTCAATGTGTTTCTTATACCTTTATCATTTCTTTTCGTTAGCTTCTCTTCCTTCTCTCTATCAATCTATATATATATATATATATATATATATATATATATATATATATATATATAAATAGACAGAGAGAGAGAGAGAGAAACAAATGGTTCCACTGTTTCAAAACCGACATATGTTAAAACTTTTTTCGTTTTATTATGGCGTAAATGAAAATCAATTTGAACTACAAACATTACACACACGAGTTTCTAATATAAACTACTAGAAGGAGCTTAAATTATCATTACACAAATTTGTATTTAAACATATATTTCTCTTTTTTAGATTTTTTTTGAGTTGTATTACTTTTCAAACAGAATACGAATTATTCGTTGCCTAGTAACGAATTCAATAGCAATGTCGTTTGTTTTTTAATTATAATTATTTTTTGAAGTAATTATATATATATATATATATATATATATATATATATATATACACATACACATAAACATACACACACGCATACACACACACACACACACACACATATATATATATATATATATATATATATATATATATATATATATATATATATATAAATACCGTGTAAAGAAGTAATCCACTTTGTATTGTATTCATGTACTTCAAACCTTAGTAAAGAACATTGTTAATAAAACAAAAGAATATTTATATATGTATTAGAACTAATTCCGGATGTTATTTTTAACAAAAACTTATCCGTTCGATTTTAACACTGTAAATATGATGTCATCGCCATTATGAAAACCATCAATTATCAATAATCAATTAATGTACACTTTTATAAGAATATTTTTTATTGTTTGTACGATGAATGAATAATTCATTTAATCATCCGAAAATGAAAACATACAACACAAAATTAGAAATTAGTTTAACTCAATAATTAATAAGATAAAAATAAGAATCAAAATGATTCTTTAACACAATATGTTGTTAAAAGGTTTTTTTCTATTTTCTTTGGGTTAGTGAATTTGTAACATTTATTTGACTCAGTTCCTTGTTTCTTAACTTAAAAAATTCTTTAAATTGAAAGAAATTTTAAATTCCTGGAGATTTTGTTTTGGGAAAAATTGACTACATATATATATATATATATATATATATATATATGTGTGTGTGTGTGTGTGTGTGAGAGAGAGAGAGAGAGTGTGTGTGTGTGCATGACTTGAAAATATAAACGATCATTTTTGACATTGTTATAAGTGTTGTTGTCATTTTGTCAGTCGTTTGATAGAACCGCAATCGACAGGAAAATTGTACTCATAAACTTTTACGGGTATGCTGCTTAACAGTAAGGAAATGAATACTTAATCTTATCAAATACCACACATTATTATGGCGAAAACTCATGCGAAATCGGCGATACACAACACTAGCGTCTCAATCGGTTTGAGTTGATAGAACACTATCGTTTACTTAACGAGAATTTGTTTTTACAGTTTCCATTATATATATTTTTCTTATTTTAATAAAAAAGTCTGCCAAATCGAACTATTTATGTACCTCAGAGATGTAAAAATCATGATAAAAAATCATCATTCAAGTTTCAAAAAGTGAATGTGGCGAAGTGATGAGCTTTTTCAGATTATCACTTCAATATGTGCAACATTTTTAAATTGTGTTATTTCTTAACTGGATTGAATTATTTTTTTACAATACATCCCATAAAAAAATTTCTAAAAACATTAATCTTCACCTCGGCTGGAGGTATGCAACCCCTTAATACATATATTCAGGATATTTATAAAAAAAGTTTATGATACGCTGAGACTACTTTCAATAAAAGGATTTTATAAAGAAAAACGTGCTTAGGCGAGGATTAGTAGCAAATATTAGTTTTTTTATCTTGTCATTAAGTATATATTCATTATGATATCGACATTAGACCTTATTCTTATTCTATTCTAAGGTTTTACAATGTAAACAGCCATGCAAAAACAAAAACATGAGGTATTTAAAGAACCACGGCCCACTAATGATTGTAACTCATTTAAATAACGCTATTATTTCACCGATGATGATAAATTGGCACTAATAAAAAAAATGTCTGAAATAAAATTAGTCTGAATACTAAAATTATTAATATATATATATATATATGTGTGTGTGTGTTTGATAAAATTCTCTTTATCTTTTATAAAGCTGTGTTTAAATAACCGATAAACAATAATTAAATAATTAGAGTATATAAAAAAAATTAATTCAACTATTTAATTTAAGGGTCATATATTCTTTTACTTTACAATTTTTCTACTAACATTTATGTTATTATATTAACAATATACATGTATATATATATATATATATATATACATGTATATTAAGTATGTAAACCATAATTATTTTTCTATCGACCTAATCATAGATATGATTGGATGTTTATGTAAATGATTAAAGAATTTTTGAAGGGTTCGATGAAATTTCAGTTTAAGCCATAGCTGTACTCTATGATGTACAAATATTCCTGTAAAAAGATATACGATTGACTTCCTGGGATATGTGAATGGTGTTTTTTAAGTCAGTTGTAATTATTTGAATTTTAAAGATCTAAATGTGAGATTTGAGCGATTAGTTGTACTGTTGAAAAGCTGGCTTGTATCCAGTCCATCATATCAGAGGGGATAAACATAATTTTTGAGGGCGAATTTTTTTCATGTCATAATTGTTAGCGGTTACAGTGGAAACGCGCTCATCATCACGTTTTTGATCATCAAGGCAAACCCATTAGGAAGATTCTCCATGATTTTCAAATCTCTGAAAATTTCAGATTTTTTTAGAGAAGGCAAACGGAGCAACCAGGAGGAACAATCCCCCCTCACTCACCTTTGATATCAGGCCTGATATAAAGAAGAAAAAAATAATATAAACGATCATAAATTTATCCTGCAAATAAATTAAAAAATCTAAAAAAATAATCCGTAATTAAATATTTTATATTAGGACACACATGGTTATAACTGTAAATATAAATCATTATATGAAATAAAAATGTTTTCAATGGAATATATGAAGTTGTTTTATGAAATCCTTCCATGGAGTGTTTATTACAAAATATCTTTTTTCTTATTTAATTACTGAACATAAAAACAATGTAATTGCCGTTGTATTTCATCCAATGGTCAATTCAAAACTGTAGATTTCATACGAATATCAAATTAAGCTGAAAACATGCAGTAATAAATGTGGCACTGACAATATGCCGTCTTTCATTTATAGGGTAAATGTTGAGAGTTTCCAGAACTATAGTATAGGGTGTTATTTAAATTATATATATATATATATATATATATATATATATATATATATATATATATATGTATGTATGTATATATGTATGTATGTGTGTATATAAGAGTAATATTGAAACGATAATTGTTGAAAACATATGAATTGCTTATTGTATAAAAATATGACAGTCGACTCTTAGGTGATGTAATTTTTTTACATACAAATATGTTTAAAAATATGCATTGTTTTAATCAAAATATACGAAATTCGTACAAATTATTATAATCGTTTCTGTATAATAATAAAGTACATTTTAAAATAATAAAGTATATGTGCAAAAACTTGTTTCTTAAAAAGCGTTTCGTGCAGCCAACTACTGATTACAAATTGTCTCTCGGTTTGTTTTTTTTTTCATCTGTTTCTTTGTTTCTATTTGAAATAACTGCAGTTTTCAATTTATGTATTATTACACATTTATTGAATATATATGTTGTATTAACATATTGAAATATATCGTATGCAAATTCTACATATATAGTAAAAGTGTATTTTGTCGTTTATTTTGTCAGAAGCACGATTCTAGTTTGTTCTTTTTTATAAATTATTCATTTTTTTTTTCAAAATCGAATCGCCGAATATCAAGATTCTAAGTACATTACAGCTTAATATGTTTGTTTCACTCTCTGTCTGCATGTTTAATTTGATTTTTTCACATGTGTATACATACATATATATATATATATATATATATATATATATATATATATATATGCATATATATGTATGTATATATGTATATATATATATAACGATTTAATTAAATGGCAATATATTTTGAAGCGATGTTCAAGAATGCTCAGCTTGAGGCTGCGATAACAATCATGATGACATTTGATCGGAAATTAGATTCCTCTGACGATTATACTTTCTTTTATATGAAGATATTGAAATCCAATTTATGATGTTTGTAAAGTAGACTCGTGAATAACAGTGATAAAAAATTAGATTCTTAGATGAAAAAGCGCTATTATCTACTTATGAATGAAGAAAAATATATTGGTTTTTTTAAGAATGTCGTCACATTGTTTAGAAAAATATTATTTTTAATATATTTTTTTCTTATATATGTATATATATATATATATATATATATATATATATATATATATATGTGTGTGTGTGTACATAATTAGTTCATTGTCATTTTTAGGACACGTGATTGAAATAAATTTAAAGAAAAGATTCTTTTTAAATCCATAAAAATCTCAATTTTTGTTTTATATTTTAGCCTGTTTTGTTTTATTTTGTACTGATTCTGCTTAAGCAATATTCATGTATTGTTGATAGTATTATATTGTATAGTATTGTCAATATTAGTTTTATGTACATGTTTCCAGTACAGACGATAATTAGTACCTTGTTTGATTTTTAGGAACCGTTATGGAGAAAATATCTATAACACCCAGTGAACATTCATTGTTTTGTGACAGTACATACTCGATCAATTCGATTTCATAAATGATTTTTTTTTGTTTCATAAATGACATGGAATTTTCCTCATCAAAAAAATGATTTTTGATGTATAGGATATCAACATCCTGAGGATGATGGCACCGCCATCGAAATACACATAAGGAACAGTCAAAAAGAATCAAATCATTTATTAATCATTTTTGACTGAAACAATTCTTTGGTGTGTGGAGTAAAAAAAGCATCGATTTCTAAAAACATCTATTTTTATACTCATTGATTTTATCTTTCAGTTTATTATTTTTTTTAAAAAAAAATTAACACACTTAACATATTTTATATTTACAAATATATTTAAATTAATTACAATACACATCCATAAATTTATTTAATATTCTTCACGTCATTAGTTAGAAGTTACTGAGTTATTTAAAACCCACATTTTTAGTTTCTTCTAGGTTCACATTAATAGAATATTATTTTATCTTCGTCGGACAAATACATTTTTTGTTATCTTTACTACATGTTTAAGTACATGTATAATTTTCAATTGTTTCAAAAAAAATTTTAAATGACATTTTTGGAAATGTTGACATTTCAATTGTCAATTATCATGTTTTTGTTTCTTCTTATTATTTATTTCACAAAGACGATATGATTATTAATCTACCGAAGGAGTCGCTCTTGTGTTGTTTTTTTATTTTTCCATTATTTATTTCTCATCTCATTCCGTATGTTTCTAAATTTTCCAATATATTTGTATAAAAGTCTCTAATATTTTCATGGTTTTATCTATTTATTATTGAAATCTTATCTTCATCTAATAATTTCTATTAAAACGGTTTTTTTTTTTAATTTATTAACTCTATTCCATTCTTTTCCTTTTCAGTTGAAAAGCAAGCCAGTTTTCAATGAATCACCATGGTCGTACGAATAATTATTTATATACTACATTAAATATATCTGATAGACAGTTCCGTGCCCTATCGAACAGAGTGAAGTGACTTTTTTCTATCTCCGAGCACTTTCAAATAATCGTACAAGAACCGTACACAGTCGGAATAATGATTTTGTGATTCTAGATAGGATGAACGTCAGGTGATATAAACGAAAGCTATATTTATTCAGGTTGAGGGTAGGAAAATATAATCGATTTAATATGGGTCAACTTAAAATTCATAAACTTAATCGAAGATTTCACATCATAAAATTACCACATGCCAGACCACTTAGTGTTTGAATTAATAATAAATGAAGTAATGGGTGGTCATGAAAAACAAACGACTAACAAATTATCTAAAGAACACAAACGTCCTCAATATTAATGGATGAACAGGACTCAGTGCTTTGAGTCACATATATATACATATATATATATATATATATATATATATATATATATATATATATATATATAAGGTAGCTTAAAACTGAGAATTATAACAACGAAGGCCGTTTAAATTACTTTAAATAAAACAAAAAAAAAGTTTAACACAAATGTACAGGTTTTTTTTTTTTAAAAAAAAAACAAATACACATAAACTTATGTTAATTAATAACAGAAAACAAAAAAAAATAAATACTTTAAAAATGTTTATCATCATCTAGCAGAAAATTAATACTTTTCGTGCGCGGTTATTGTACGGGTGAACCAAAAAAAAAGTACTAGAGATCACAATAATTACAATTTTTTCCTTACATAAACGGGTTTCCTCAAAAAACAAAAAACAAAAAAAATCACCATTATTATCTAGTTGGCTACTCGTATGTGTCAATGCGACTCTTTTCCAGTGCCTATTAAAAGGTGACTCACAGCGATGCTGGAAATAAAATATGCTTATTCCAATTAGTATTCGGAATAATTAATTATTTTTTTTCCTTTCGTATAATAATTATTATTAAACCGTGTGCAACGGTCGATTGATTTTTTTCATCGTATCGTATTGTGATTTAGAATCCTCTTTACAGAATCGATTTGATTTTAGTATTTCTCTGATCTGTTTCATTTACATTTAAAAACAATATCTTATGATGTTTGTTCTGCGACAGTACACATTTTCAGATATCAATCATGTATTCTTATCTTCTTTTCTGAGAATAATCTAATCTACTGTTCGATTATATTCGTGTAAGTCGGTGTCTTCAAATTGATTCATTATCAATTCGATGTCTGGTTCTGGAAAAAGGGATTATAATCTAAATGATTGTCTAACTATTAGACACAATGTCTCAATGTATTTTTATGTTGATAAATTATTGATTCTTGAAAAGAACACGAGATTCGATATGTATTTCACAATTTCAGTCATACTTTTCTTATTTTGCAATTGATTAGTTATCTATCAATTGTATATATCAATTATATGTATATATATATATATATATATATATATATATATATATTAATATCTATTTTTTTTGAAGAGGGGGGTAGAGAATTTTAGAAAATAAATTTAAACATTACGGATTTAAATTCCAGGCCATGTCAGATTAGGATAAATAAAAATCAGATAGATAGGCAAATGAATTTAAATATTTATTTTTTTTTTCAAAAAATGTTTTCCGAAATTATTTTTATTCCAAATTATCGAAAAAGGTCGAGGACTGCTAAATTGAATTGTTATTACTTTTACAATTAGTTGGCAATGATAATAACTCTGAGAGGGAAACATTTTTTTACAAAAAAAATGTTTTCCGAAATTGTTTTTATTCCAAATTATTGAAAAAGGTTGAGAACGTCTGGACACTATTTTCTTTTAATATTTTCAAAATTATGGTTTAGGTATAATAATATTTTAATAATAATTATGTGTTTTAGAGTGGTTTTTATTATTTTTTGATTCCATTATTTACACCATTTTTTAGTGGGCCAGGGTAGTCACATACATTTGTAAAAAGTGTCCTCGAAAGTGTTAATGTTTTTCGGTAAATGATTAATTTCCACTTTGAAAATCAGTGGAATTTCTGAATTATAAACTAAACTTAACAATATTCACAAAAACTTGAATTGATTTTTTCCTATTAGGACAAACTCTTTGAAAGATAGGGATAGAATTATCTAAAATTTGCCTGAAAGATAGAACTGTCTGAAATCTACTAGAAGATAGTACTGTGCTGAAAGTAGTAACGGAAAATAGAAACTCAAAGGGACATAAAATGAAGACCAACAAGATAATGCACGAATGGGACTAGATCCGTTGCCAGACCGTCATATCAGAGGGGGTGAACACAGATTTTGAGGGGGAAAATTTTTTTATGTCAAAATTGTTGAAGTGGGGGGAGGTGACAGTGGAAACGCGCTTATAGAAACGATTGTTTTTCGCGCGTAGAAACGTTTTTAATCATCAAGGTAAACCGATTAGGAATATTCTCTCAATGATTCTCCATGATTTTCAAGTAT
Organism: Acanthacorydalis orientalis; assembly: GCA_034766995.1. Classification (NCBI taxonomy): domain Eukaryota; kingdom Metazoa; phylum Arthropoda; class Insecta; order Megaloptera; family Corydalidae; genus Acanthacorydalis; species Acanthacorydalis orientalis. The sequence goes on along the minus strand of CM068316.1, from coordinate 51,525,526 downwards.
TACAAAATCGCAGATTTTGTTGGGGAAGCAATGCCTCTCCCGGCCCATCCATGATCAATGGAACTATAGATATAAAAACATGCAGTTATAATAATTCTAGAAAAAAAGTAAAATAAAATTTTTAACTTGTACATTTCATGAAATAACAAAAACGTTCATGTTTTCATAACACAGTTCTAACACTGATTGAATTCATTGTGACAAATGAATTCCTCTTTCACTGCAGAAACCGGAAAACGGAACGTTTTTCGAAACGAACGTCGATTTATTAAACGTTTCTTTGATCAAAAACGTTTAATAAATCACAATCGTTTTTCTTTTATTGCTGCTCATGCGCATTTCGGTGCAGTTTGAATCGTTCTCAGAGCACCGAAGGTACATAAAAGTCATGTTTTATTAAATTTTCATGATTCCGACAGCGAAAAAAAATGATTAAACGTCTGATTTCGGTTTAGTAAACTATTTAAATTGATATAAGTCGACACTAGAATAAACTGGCTGTCTGTAACGTTATTACAGTATGAGAAAATATTAATGTACTTTATTCACAAACGTGACTACAACAGAGTGTTTCGTAAAAATATTTGTAAACTTTATGTAAATAGAGGCGATACGATTCTATGTAAAACAGTGTCCTAATAATAATGATATATTAGGCCGGTGCAAAAATAATTGCGGTTTTTACAACGACGCACATATCAGTTAAAAATTATATTTATTAATCGAAACGAAGACCATTCGTCTGCACACATTTCTCCCAACGGGAAACACGTTTGTTTATTCCTATAAACATGGAATTCTGCAGTCCTGGAATTAACGAATTGATCGAAAGTGCTTTGAGCTGATGCTTGATCTTCGAAAACCTTTCCTCGTAGGAAATTTACTCAAATGTTGTTTGAAAAATGATAATCTGTCGGAGACAGGTCCGGAGAATAAGGTGGGTGAGGTAGGGTTTCATAACCCAGTTCATTTGATTTTTTTTTACCATCAAACAGTGACCGTGATCTTTTTTTTCATGAAGATTCGGTTTAGGAAACTGTTTTGGTGCTTCTCCTCGATCTAGATAGCTGAAGGACATCCACGACCCTCCCACATAATTATATATACATATATATATATATATATATATATATATATATATATTAATCAAAATAAAGACCATTGGCGTGCACAGATTTCTCCCGACGGGATTCAAGTTTGTTTATTGCTACAAGATAGAATTCAGGAGTCCTGGAATTGATCGAAAGCACTTTGAGTCGATGCTCGATCTTTGAAAACACCTTCCTCGTAGGGAATCACTCGAATGTTTAAAAAAAACGACAATCTGTCGGAGACATGTCCGGAGAATACGGTGGCTGAGGTAATGTTTTATAACGCAGTTCATTTGATTTTTTTTTACCATCAAACAGTGATCATGTTCTTTTTTTTTCATGAAGCTTCGGTTTAGGAAACTGTTTTGGTGCTTCTCCTCGATCTAGATACCTGAAGGACATCCACGACCCTCCGACATAATTATATATACATATATATATATATATATATATATATATATATATATATATATATATATATACTCGTATGACGACACAACATATTAAAATATATCAAGATTGGAAAAACACTAAATCATGCTAAAAAGTCCAGTCTCCTTTACGAAAGTCAAAATGCGATCTGCGGCGTCGTTGTCGTCCCCTAAAATTATGGAGATGTCCCCCGACAAACCCAGACGATTAAAATAAGGCCTTAACTTGTATGAAACTGTTCCTATATGGCTCATATTGTGGACACGCACTTAGTAGGTGTTGCATTGGTTCATTCACATTTAAACATATATATATATATATATATATATATATATATATATATATATATATATATATATATATATATGAACTTATGAATCTTACATACGAGAACGACTGCTAGTTAATTTTTTTATTATATATATATATATATATATATATATATATATATATATAAATATATATATATACGAAGGATTATAAATAAATCCATGTAGGCACTGTAACTATACAGTAAATTATTCATTTGAAACGACACACGTGTTTCGTACGACCTACTATGATAATACAGTTCTCTCCTTGACAAATTAGTCAAACTTTTAATGTGAAAATTTCGACACGTTCTATCGTTAGGCGGCCGATGCACGGTCTATTTACCGGCCGATGATTTTCAGTGATTCATCGGCGGGTCCGATTGTGAAAACCGCATCTGCATAAAAACACTATCAACGTTCGTTTTTTGTATTGTGCAGCGTCGACGCGCGCGTCAATACATTTCATTTTTCATGGCGACGAGTTTATTACAGATCTACAGACTGTAGTATGTTTTATGCATGGCAGAAATGAGAAATTATAAATTTAAACCAGAGTCAAGCTGTCCCAGGCGACGACGTGACGATAGAAATGTTTTATGATAAATTATATCGTTCCGAGAAAAAATACCCCCAATAGTCCGTTTGAAAATGTGCATATCAAACGGATCTCGATTGTCACGTTATTGTGTGTGTGTGTGTTTATATATATATATATATATATATATATATATATATATATATATATATATATATATATATATATATGTATGTATATGTATATCGTACGCACTATTTCGACGGGTTCGGTCGTCAGCGCGAGTGACTTTTTGTATTATGCTATTGCAGGTTTGTTTGTTGTCGGGAAAATACACCATCATCTCGTTTAACTTATCGAATAAAAGAACGGCTGACGATCGACACCATTAATTAAAATAGGATAACAAAAAAAAAACACGATCAAAGCGTCGGCGACTTCGATATCCACTTTAATAACAAAAAATTGAGTAGCGCATGCACTGTAGACGAGACATGATTTTTTAGATTGGTGCAAAAAAAAAATTAATAACTGAAAAAGTATTACATTTCTAAACCTATACAAAATATAGTGAAATGTATAACGATATTATGTACATTGTTTATTTCAATCAAAAATAGATAGAATTTTTTCCTGTATGTAAAATCCATTTATATATCATTGACAGTTGATCACATAGATAGTTTCTGTATGAAATCCGCACGGATATAATTAATTTATATCAGTTTTCATACACTGTTTGCTATCAGAAAATTTCAATAAACTCACATTAGAGGGACAAAGATCTGTGTAAAATAATTACTGAAAAAAAACTTTATAATAGGTTTGTGCCAAAATAAGTACAGTTTTTATCGTTTTAAGTTTGGCGCCGATTTTTCTAGTTACAGTTATCTTTTGTTATAGTCATGTGATACATGATTGTAAACAATGAAATTAGCACTACTGATTACAGTTTATGTCTATTGTTTTCATTCTTTAGTATTGTTGGATATAACTTCTTAAATTAGTCATGGAAAAAGCAAATTCACGCGGTTTTGTTGTATGAGTTTAAATTTGGACGTAAAGCAGCAGAAACTGCACGAAATATCAAATTGGTTTTTGTCAAAGAGTCAATTATTGAACGTACAACTCGACAATTGATGTTCAATAATTCATTATTAATCATTTTTGATTGTTGTTTGTGCATATTTTGATGACAATGTCACTACATTCGTACCATAATTGTATAGAACAGTCTATAAAAGTAGAGGATACTTAGATAGGTTTTTAAATAATATTATCGAATAATATATCATTATAGAAATTTAAACAATCGACGATCAAAAATGATCAATAGTCAAACATTAAACGCTTTTGATCTGAACGATTTTTTAAAACAGCTAGGGAAATCAAAAAAGAGAAAAACGTGTACGGATTCGAAGGTCGTGATCCGCAATACAAAACAATGCTTGAAATGTATTCCGTTTTTCCGTTAAATATTCATTTTCTATAAAAAACGAACCGAATTATTAGGTCGATGTAAAAATAATTGCGGTTTTTATCGTTTTAAATTCGGCGCGGATTTTACTAGTTACCGTTTTGTTTTGTTACAGTCATGTGATACATGATTGTAAACAATGAAATTAGCGCTACCGATTTCATATTGTCTATTGTTTTCATTATTTAGTATTGTTGGATATAACCTCTTAAATTAGTCATGGAAAAAAAGCAAATTCGCGCGATTTTGTTGTATGAGTTGAAATCGGGACGTAAAGCAACAGAAACTGCTCGAAATATCGAATTTGTTTTGGGCGAAGAGTCAATCAGTGAACGTACAGCTCAACACTGGTTCCAAAAATTTCGTAATGGAAACGAAAGCGTTGATGATGAAGAGGGTCTTGGACGTCCTTCAGGTATAGAAAATAATGACTTAAGAACCATTCTTGAAGCGGATCCAGGTGAAACAACTCAAGAGGTGGCAGAAGAACTCATTGTTGATCATTCAATAGTCGTTCGACATTTGAGCCTAACTGTAAAAACGAAAAAGCTCGATAAATGGGTGCCGTATGAACTAAACGAACGGCAAGCGATTCGGCGATATGGAGACTGCTCTGCGCTTCTTTTATATAACAAAAATGATCGCTTTCTCGATCGCATCGTCACATGCGATGAAAACTGGATTCTCTACAACGATCGAAAACGTTCATCACATCGGATGGACCGAGGATAAGCACCAGAACATTTTCCTGTACGGAAGCCTCATGAAAAGAAAATTATGGTCACTGTTTGGTGGTCGGCAAGTGGCATCATTTACTACGACTTGTTAAATCCTGGTGAAACAATAACAGCGGGAAAATATTGTCAGGAAATTGAAAAAAATATTTTGATTAATGTATTCACACATTTTGTTATTGAAATAAATACACGAAAAAAAACTACAAAAGACGGCGGTTTTCAATGCAACCTCCTACTATTTTTAAGATTCTTGTAAACGTCACTTTCTATTAAAACGTAAATTAACATTTGTTCATAGATCTGTCCATCGCCAACCAGATCCCATGGGAACACCAAGTGTATCAAATGTGAAAGCATTGAAACCGACAAGAGATCAGTGAATAATTTTCGTACCAGTAATCTGAATAATGAAACACACTTCGAGTATCGTTCGGACATGAATGCATATACATTTTCGTTAATTGATTACAATTTAATATTTATTGTGTACTCAAATGAGGTTGATGAACAGTTTTCGCCGCTACGAGAATAAAATACTCGGAATAATTTATAATACGAATTATACGGAACCGTTATTGTGAGAAACAGTGTGTGCACCTGATAAGATATTTCCATACCGCTCTTTTATTCATTAACGGGTATCTGAAACAGTTTCTAGCAGAGTTCCGTTTTCACTTTCACGATTTTTCAAAAATGCCCAGCAGTCGACACTGTTGTTCTGTACGGTTTCTTTTCAGAATTAAATATTGAAATGCGATTCGTCGAAGTGTACGAGAATTATTAGATTTCTCTAGTTTTTTTTTTTTTTTTTTTGGGGCCAAAGTTTAGGCAAGTTCTTGCCTTGCGGTGTTAACGAATGAGAACCCTGAGCGTCGCTACAGTGCCGGGAGCCATAAAAGACCCGAAAACCAGTGATTTCTGTACGAAGAGCATTTAAAATGTGTTGTGTGCGTTTCTGAAATTCTCTTATAAGTTTTTTTCTTATTTCTATGTTATTTTACTTTTATTTGATATGAATACAGAAATATTTTAAAAATTAACACTTAATTTATTTTATTTGGTACTTCTCAAATCATTTCTGTTTCAATCAAATATTTTTTTTAAAAAGAAATAAATCATCACACATTAAATTGCCAATTTCGCAGTTTTAAGAAGTAGGCTTACGTTTCGATGACGTAGAACTTTTGTTTTTCTTCACAATAAAAGTTTTGACATTTCGTCTAAATTCAGTTTCATAAGTAAATGTTTGTCGCAAATCACAAATAAATATTGAACAATTGATTATTGATCATTTTCATTATCGATTACGCGCTTTTAGATGACAATGCCATCGTACTCAGAGCCGCCGAGGTACAGAAAAATCTCGTTTTCCTACTTTTTCCATTCCCAGCATAGACATTGTTCAATAAGTATTTTCCACTGATTGGATTTTTCTTCAATCCTGTTTATCTCTTTGATTTCTTATAATCGTTCTTATACGATTTAGATTTATTTTTTCTTCGATTTTCTGTTATCTCTAAATAACGATTATAATAGTATTCAGCGAGTTACAAAAATCAGACACTTTCATCAAACGTCATCCGAGTAGTTATATTTTATTGCATATGAATATTTGTTTACATTGGATTTTAATTGATTTTCTTCTCCGGATTAAAAATGAATAAATTTAGCAGTACGTTTTTTTCTACACTTTTTTTTTTACAGAAAGCATATTTATTTGAAAAGCTATTAATTAGCATGTGTGTTTCTTATAAACAAATCCTTGAGGTCGTTATTCAAGTAGGAAATAATCATTTTAAATTACACTTGCTTGAAGTGCGTGTATGTAAATGAGGTTGTGATAAAGTGCGTATGTGTATATATACATACATACATATATATATATATATATATATATATATATATATATATATATATATATATATATATATATATATATATATATATATATATATAACGTCGCATTTAAATATCAATATCAATTTCACTAAGGTAACATAGTAAAAGGAACACCTGCGAATTCGTTTTTTCTTTAGGTTATGTAAGATAAAAACACTGTGAAAAAATATTTCCTGTCATTTCTGATAATAAACAAGATGATCTACTAGCAACATTAACATAAGAGCCGTTCGAGTTCCACGAATTTCGGACCTATGTCGAATTAATTCATTCTATCCGACTGTGCGATCTTGATATGGAGAAAAAATGACCATACGGAATGTGTATAACTAAAATACGCGAATAATTTTCATTAAAGGGAATTATGACCGGAGGCACATGTCTTTGGTATTAGTCATCGTTAATGTGGATACGAAAAAATTTGACACTGATTTTATTTCACATCCCAATTACTCATACATTGTAACGAGATTGTATCATGTGTTCGATTTAATGGATATATATATATATATATATATATATATATATATATATATATATATATATATATATATATATATATAGATAGATAGATAGATAGATAGATAAAATAAATTGTTTTTTTTGAGTATAATTCAAATCAGAGGTGATGCTGTTATTTAAAAATTATTGGTGATTCATTTTTGTTTATGTTTTTTGTTTCCTTTTTATACAATTTAATGAGAGATTTGATTTTGTTTGTTTTTCGTTTTTATGAAATATTATAATCAGTTTTTTTTATTTGTTTTATGTCCGTTCTAATTGAAATTTTTAAAATCATTCGATGCTGACTTCACATTTTTTCAAACATGTAATTTATTTTGTTGATTTATCAATAAATTATATTTCTTTATCATGTACAGATTCAGCTTATATTATTATTATATATTTATTAATATTTAAATATATATAGGCTGCATTTTCTAAAATAGTATATATATATATATATATATATATATATATATATATATATATATATATATATATATATATATATATGATATGTGTGAAATTGTAATGAATGTCATTTATTTCACTATTTAATATTATAGTTGTTTTAATTGTTTTTTCCTTGTAATTTTTCTCCATGACTTTAATTAGTGAAACGTTCCTCAAATGTATTTCTCGGAAATCTGCAGTTCCGTGAAGTGAAAGTACGGATACTGTCAAAGGAAAAGAAAAAATATATTCGAATGAAATTTCCAGATTTAAATCGTTTTTTTTCATTACAAAAACCGTAAGGAGTTTTCTAATCAAACATGTTCAACGATTGATTATTTTTGATCATTTTTGATTTTTGTTTATGCCCATTTCGGTGACGACGTCATCATCGTCAGAGCGTCGACGTACAGAAAATTTAAAAACACTTCATTTTTCCGGCCGTCGATGGGAAATTTAATCTCTGGTTTGATTGAGAGAAAATGAAAAATTGATTTATTGAATATTATTGATCAGAAAAACTGTTCGTGGTTTGAAGGATGATTGCGGGGGCGAGAATTGTTTGTAAGGGGAAAACAGAATTCATCTGTGAAAGTGGATTTAGACACAGTGTTTCGGAAACGATAAATGCTTGTACTCTAAACTAAGTTAGTGATCAGACTGAGTGCTGATAGGAAGAGTTTGAGACTGTAATATTAAAAATGTAATGAGTATTAGTATTAAATCTCGGTGATTAGTTAAAGTACAGAGATTTTTCTGTGCTTTGGCGTTCTGAGGATGACGGAATCGCCATAGAAACGCCCGTAAACAATAACACTTTTGATCAGAAAAAATGGTTTGTGAAGTGAAAAAAAATCATTTGTTAAAGTGTATTTAGCTAGTGCTAGAACTATAATGGAACATTTCCAGATTTAAAATCATATAATAATGTTTCTTAAAAGGATAATTTCATTGTTTTATTTGTTCATTTTTTATTATCTTGCTTTCCTGTCTATCTTTTGTCTATTATTCTATTTGAATCTTGTAGGTCATACATGAGAGTTCTAGGAGACGACTTTAGCGTTTTATTATCTTCAGATAGATCTTAAACTCATAATTTCTTCATTAAATTGTGATAATTTGCAACTACATCTGTCAAATCGACTGAGTAATTTTTATTGTGTATTTATACGAATCTTGTAGGCTGCGTACAAGTTCATTTATTCATCTTTCACAAATAAACTCCTACTTCACTGCACAAACGACACAAAAAATGTTTCTTATCGAAATTGTTCAATTATTTATTATCGATAATTATTGATTGTTGTTCATCCGCATTTCGATGTCGATGTCATCCTCTCCAGAGCGCCAAAGTACAGAAAAAAAGAGATTCTCTTCTTCTGAAAAAAATACATTTTTTTTGGTACCTCGGCGCTTCGAAGACGATACCATGGCCACCTAAATGCGTTCGAGCGACCAAATAATTCACTGAACACTTTCGATCAGAGAAAAATGTTTCAGTTCGTGAAATGAAAGAAGAATTCGTCCATGAAAACTAAAAGGAGTCTCTTGAAAAAATCACTGTCTTTAAAACGATTGTAAAACCGTGTGTCCAATAAACTCCTCATCATTTTTTCAGCTCTGTTTATGTGTCTATTGTAACTATTCATTTTTTTTAACAAGCTTCGTGCATACACCACGCGTTCTAGCGACGCCTCTGTCACGACAAATCGTATGAAATTTAATGGGGTTATACGATTTTTATTATGATCGAAAAAGGTAGATCGGTTAGAATTTCAAGGATACTCTGTACAAAAAATAAATTAATTATCCACTATAGAGAATACCTGCACCATCCTAAAAAAACACTATACATTTTTTTTATTGTTATTTTCGAAGAATTCTTATGTTTTCTTTTTTTGTTAATTATTTGAATATATTTATATTTAGCTCTTGTATGTCAACAAATATACATATATATATATATATATATATATATATATATATATATATATATATATGTATTTAATTATTTTTATAAAAGTGAACGTAGATCCAACTGAGAAACATACATGTTCTGGAAATGTCAGTGATTGAATACTAACACCGAAATGATGTATTTTTTACATCGTTTAATTGTTCCGTCGTATCTTTTTTTCCTCTACCTTTTCCTCACTCGTCACTGGTTCGTCCATATGTATGATCACAGACACGTATCTCTTAATATCTGAACTTTCGTGAACCAGTTCACTGCAGTGAGTCATATATAATAATCAAGTGTGGTGGTAACTGAAAGCAAATCGTTCTGACGGATAATGATTGCTGTTTAATGTGGGAAATCCGTTAAACAGCAATTAAAAATAAAATATTAGATATCGCGCGTCATTTCTCCAGAGACACTCCTCCATTAGACTGTCGTTTTTTTTATCGTACGGACGTTGTCGCTTACAATTTAGTAAATCCTCACAAGACCGTTATTTATTGCATCATCTTGCACAGAGTGCTAGGAGAAATAGAACCTATATGTATACAAAACAAAAACAAAAAAAACACAACAAAACAATTGTATGTGGCAATAAATAATAACACTGAGGTTTGGGAATCGGGAATGACGTCCATAATTCTTAGGAATTAATGAATATTTTAATTTGTCGATTCTTGGAATCTTTAAGAACTTGATGAAAAAAATTGTTGGTATACTGGTACTGCATTCTAATACAATACACAATTATATATATATATATATATATATATATATATATGTATATGTATATATATATATATTATAATTTATATTTCTATAAAATAATAAAAACGGATATTTTATTCAATTAGATATCAAGATATAAATAATATAATGATCAAAAATGTATAATTTGTTTCATATGTTTCGATACATATAAATATATGTTGGTAAATAATAAAAAAAAAAAACACGTTTTTATTACAGCATTCCACGAATCCCCCGCGAGTGTTTCGCAAAAATTCGAGAGTGGTTTCTTAATGGAAAATTACGGATATCGGTACTTTTTTTTTAATTCATCGGACACATGCGGACGACGTCTCTCTTCACAAACGAATCCTCATTCACCACAAGAATCAAAAAAAAAAAAAAATAGAAAACAGATCTGATCAAAAAAATGTTTAATGAATATTTAACGATGTCGCTTGCTTATGCGCATTTCGATGACGATGTCGTCATCTTGAAAATATGATTTTTCTGTACACGGGGGCTCTAAAGATGGCGTGTCATCTGAATGCGCATAAACAGTAATTCAGGAACGGTTGATTGTGATTTATTGAACAATCAAGACTTGAAAAATGGTTATGGTTTCCGAATGAAAAGACAATTCGTTGATGAAAATAGTATTATTGGTTCGTATTTTCGTGTACGTTGTCTATGAATAAACGATTTTTTTTTTGTTTGTAAGACTGCATTACCGTTTACGATACCGTTTTAGAGAAATTAAGTATAAGACAATGACATTTTGCATCCCGACAGTCAGCGGTTTAAAAGCGTGACAATATCAGAGGCAACTGAGATTTGAACAAAACAACAGAGATTTTGTATAAAACGCTCAGCTCGTTCTATCTCTCACGCACTTTTTTGCACCATACTCTTGTTCTCTTTACATACATTGTGCAAATGTTATACTGTTATGACGTTTAAACTAATATATATATATATATATATATATATATAGAATATTGACATTATTAAGACTAATATCATGCATATTCATTATTCCCTTTTCATATTTAAATATCATTTATTAATATTTATCAATAAACGAATGAAATTTTATTCATATTTGAATAAAATTATATCGATTTGAATTAAAAAAAGTACTGTTATAATAAATAACAGTACACTTAACCCTCGATTTACTCGGATCGTACGGTTTCGGTCTAACACGGGTGGAGGAACGCGGAAAACTTCCATTCACATGGCAATATTTCATTTCAACACAGTCGCAGAATTGTAGAAAAAATTGTGTTAAAATACTTTGAGAAATCTTTCCATTTACACTGCTGTGCCGGATAATAAGCGCACGCATCGCTGTAAAGAGTTTCTTGCTTCCCTGCATCCTGACGATGACAGAAACTCTCAACTCCGCATGTTGTTCTCTCGACTGAAGTAACGGTACCAATTCGAGCGCAAATGGTGTTAATTATAGAAAAAGTAATAATTTAAAGAAACATATAAATAGCAGCACGGATTTCTACTCGAAAGAATCAGCTTTGAATGACATTACATCAAGTGTTGTGTAAAATTATAAATCATTACATTCGTTTCATTCCTTCGGTCCAGCCATAAAATGTTTATAGTAAGGGGCAACACCGACAGGTATATTTACAGAATTTTTCAAATTTCATTACGGATTTATAAAACCTATCGCTTATTTTTAATATGAGATGGCGACTCGAATTGCGTGATTTCGATTTACAGAGTATTTTTAGGGAACCAATCTGCCGTGTAAATGTAAACAATAACATATTTGATCAGAAAAATGGCTTGTGAAGTGAAAAATATTCATTTGTGAAAGTGTATTTAGCTGGTGCTAAATCTATAATTGAACATTTACAGATTTAAAATCATATAATAATGTTTCTTAAAAGGATAATTTCATTGTTTTATGTTGTTTCTTCATTTGTTCATTTTTTTATTACCTTGCTTTCCTGTCTATCTTTTGTTTATTATTCTATCTGAATCTTGTGGGTCATACATGAGAGTTTAAGGAGACGGTTTTAACCTTTTTTTATCTTCAGATAGATCTTAAACTCATAATTTCATCATTAAATTGTGATAATTTGCAACTACATCTGTCAAATCGACTGAGTAATTTTTATTGTGCATCTATACGAATCTTGTAGGCTGCGTACAAGTTCATTTATTCATCTTTCACAAATAAACTCCTACTTCACTCCACAAACGACACAAAAAATGTTTATTATCGAAATTGTTCAATCATTTATTATCGATAATTACTGATTGTTGTTCATCCGCATTTCGATGTCGATGTCATCCTCTCCAGAGCGCCAAAGTACAGAAAAAAATGAGATTCTCTTCTTCTGAAAAAAATACATTTTTTTTTGGGTACCTCGACGCTTCGAAGACGATATCACGGCCACCTAAATGCGTTTGAGCAACGATCAATAATAATTCACTGAACACTTTCGATCAGAGAAAAATGTTTCAGTTCGTGAAATGAAAGAAGAATTCGTACATGAAAACTAGAAGGAGTCTCTTGAAAAAATCACTGTCTTTAAAACGATTGTAAAACCGTGTGTCCAATAAACTCCTCATCATTTTTTCAGCTCTATTTACGTATCTATTGTAACTGTTCATTTTTTAACAAGGCTCGTGCATACACCGAGCATCCTTTGTCCTTTAGCACTCCCTTCTCTGTTTAAGAAATCCAGATTTTTGTAAATTTAAAATTTTTGCTATTTGGGGATCCTGTGTCGAATATATCCTTAAACAAATTGCTCGGAATATATTGTTTTTGATAAAATATTTTGTTTATAAACGGAAAGACGGAAATGCGGTATACATTATCACTGAAGGCAAGTGTGGTGTAATAAACATGAAGTAATATTAACTGTATAATCCATTTATTTACATTATTAGAGATAAATCGATGTGCTCTGATGCTGCATATAAGATGTTACACACGTTTAAAGTACACATCCAGCGGCATGTCCGTGTGTGTGCGCGCGTATCGTATCGGGCCTGCCACGATTTGAGATAATTGTCGGTGGCGGAGGCGCGTCTTTGACGTATTTGTTATAAATAATTGTTATGTTACGTTGTGTGACAGGCACCGTCGCCGCTAATGGACACAATTCAATCTCGACAGATAACGTCCAGCACAAACACAGTAATATCTTTACATGCATCAGAGCACATATGTCTCCGTGACGTCACAGACTACCACATGCATTTCGTCACGCATACTCAGGAATGTTTTACCCTCAGTTGTAAAATTCGTGATGTCGTACATGTTGTCGACTCGATATGATTACATGTTATCACACTGTCTTATGGTACGATCGAAAAAAAGAACTTGGAGAGTGACTTTTTACAAGATACAGTACCTGGAACTCGATCTAGTAGGTACAATACTTTGTACATGTGTACACACACGGATACAGTTGCATATATATATATATATATATATATATATATATAATTGTAATTATATAGAGAGAGAAAGAGAGAGAGAGAAACAGACTCCCTGATGACGTCATT
>CM068316.1:51359352-51506852 GCA_034766995.1 Acanthacorydalis orientalis | reverse complement strand
ATTTTTAATTAGTATAAGTATAGCTATCGCAGGAAGTAGAATAAAAAAAAAATTGACAAAATGGCGCGTAGTCAAAAGTACAAGTTTGAAAACGACCAGTATTTTTGAATGTTTTGTTAATAAAAAAAATATAAATATTTTACGGAAACTATTAGTTTTACTTCCAGCGAGAGCTAGAACTATTCAGAATAACATATTAAAATTTCAGACAAATCGGTCAAGTAGTTTTTTTTTCTGGCCCCCGCAAGACGAAAAAAAGTAGTTTCGAGATAAACGCGTTTAAAGTTTCGATTGCTCCACTTATTCTTCTACCTACCTGACCTTCTAATGGGCTGTAGATCCTGAAATACTCTGAATTTCGTCATCAAATTTTAACAGTATATTTTTAAGATTCTATACTTTCGAAAAAAAAATCGATTTTTCGAAAATTCTAGATCACCGGGTCCCCTTAAAGTCTGTCGATTATATTCTCTTCAGTGTTGAAATGCACATTTTATAATACATTTGAAGGAATAAACTGCAATCGCTGGTACCATAATATCGATACATGAATAAATAAATTTCTCAATGTATTATTTATAAACTTGCAAAAATGAGTTAACCGATTTACATAAGTAAAACCTTTATATACAATTCTAAATAAAATTGTATATGGAAAATACATATAAATACATAAATTATTGTATATGGAGTATATATACATACATATTTGTATATATATATATATATATATATATATACAAATATATAACTGATTTTTTCTTTTGATTGAATGATCATTGTGTAGATTATTTACTGTAGAATCAATTTAATCATTTAACGTTTTATTTATCTACCTATATATATATATATATATATATAGAAGTAAACAAGCATTCTTCTTTTTAAAAAATAACCTTAATATATTAGATTCTAAACTTCAAATCAAATCTATTCACTTGTTACATAATATTCAATATATTATAACTAGCTGTCAACAAGCATGGGTATTATACGTTATGCTGTCTAAAAAATACAGTCATACATTCGGTGCTTATTTCAAACCGTATTTTTTTTATACACTTGTAAATTACCTGAACCGATGTCTGAATCGCGACTGTTAAAAATTTATATGGAAAAAATAAGACGCATATAAAAGTACATCAGTGGAACGAATTGCCGCGTTTCAGAACACTGAATGCATTTATGTATTTATTAGCACAACAGTAGGCTTGAAGAATAAAACGTTAATTCCAATATGTCTGTTGAAAACAGTTTGGTATTTGATTAACGTTCGATTGTTTATCATTGTTATCTCAAATGCCATTTAGTGGGCTGTCGTTTTAAATAGATGCAGCGAATTGTATCTATTTGTAATGAGCATCAAGAGTAACTTAATGAATTTTGGTAAAAAATAGTTATTTTTAAAAAACAGGATTTTTCAAGAAATTTGCATACTGTAGGTCGTCGTTCTTTTTTGGGCCAATAAATGAAAATTTTAAATATTACACTTTTTCATCAAAACTCTATTATTTAGCCTAAGAATAGTATTTTCCAACACAAAAATCTTATTTTTATTGTAAAATACGTTTTCAGATTGCGACAAACGATTTTCTTAAAAAATGACTACTTTGTTCAAAACGAAAATTTTAAAAACATCGTTCGATTCGCAATCAGATCTATATTTTTTATGTTTTAATTGAAATTTTATATAAATATAAAAAACTGACAGCATAAATACACCATTTTAAACATGTAATAAACAAGAGCTGTAGTTTAAAAAAAACTTTATAGGAAATCATAGATTTTAAACCTGAAAATTTTAATAATGTGATTTTTCGATTTTAAACTCTATATATTTAGTTTGAAATCAGTTTTTTGTCCATAATATACCATTTAATGTAATGATCTTCGAATTTTAAGCAAATGAATCAATTTTTAAAAATTATGATTTTTCATGAAATTTTGCATACTAGGTCGTCGTTTTTTTTGGGCCAAATGAAAATTTTAAATATTAGACTTTTTCATCAAAAATCTATTATTTAGCCTAAGAATAGTATTTTCCAATACAAAAATCGTATCTTTATTGTAAAATACGTTCAGATTGCGAAAAACGATTTTCTTAAAAAATGACTACTTTAGTGCATGTTATATATATCAAAAGTTATTTTTTAAATAAAACAGTAAATTATATTTATTTGTAATGAGGATCAAGTGTGTATGTTATATATATATATATATATATATATTTATATATATATATATATATATATATATATATATATATATACACGATATATATATATATATATATATATATATATATATATATATATATATATATATATACATTAATTGTTGTCTAAAATGATATTTTTATAGGTTATTTTTTAAATAAAATAGTAAATTAAAATTATTTTATTGAAGATCAAGTGTGTATGGTCTGTCTGTCTGTCTATCTGTCTATCTATTTATGTATCTATCTGTCTATGTATTTATAATCTATAATCTGAATATATATATATATATATATATATATATATATATTTATATATATATATATATATATATATATATATATATACATTAATTGTTGTCTGAAATGATATTTTTATAAGTTATTTTTTAAATAAAACAGTAAATTAAAATCATTTTATTGACGATCAAGTGTGCATGTTATATATATATATATATATATATATATATATATATATATATATATATATATACATATATATATATATATATATATATATATATATATATATATTTATATATATATATATATATATATACATATATATATACACGATATATATATATATATATATATATACATTAATTGTTGTCTAAAATGATATTTTTATAGGTTATTTTTTAAATAAAATAGTAAATTAAAATTATTTTATTGAAGATCAAGTGTGTATGGTCTGTCTGTCTGTCTATCTGTCTATCTATTTATCTATCTATCTGTCTATCTATTTATAATCTATAATCTGAATATATATATATATATATATATATATATATATATATATTTATATATATATATATATATATATATATATATATATACATTAATTGTTGTCTGAAATGATATTTTTATAAGTTATTTTTTAAATAAAACAGTAAATTAAAATCATTTTATTGACGATCAAGTGTGCATGTTATATATATATATATATATATATATATATATATATATATATATATATATATATATATATATATATATACCTTAAATATTGTCTGAAATGATGTTTTTTACAGGTTATTTTTTAAATAAAACAGTAAATTAAAATTATTTTATTGAATATCAAGTGTGTATGGTCTGTCTATTTATCTATCTATCTATCTGTCTATCTATTTATAATCTATAATCTGAATATATATATATATATATATATATATATATATATCAGATGCGCATCCACGGATTTCGTAAGGGGGATGCTGAAAATTCGAACTATCGTTACTAACGAAGGAAAAATTAATATAACAGTGCACTCTCTTCTCATTAGAATATTTATAGACCTATGTGCCGTTGATATGATAACATAATAAGGACAGTGACACGGTATTGGACGTAGAAATTAAAAGACAGAAAAAATGGCACCGTTTGGGTGGAGCTTGTGTCCGCCACTAGACGTGTACAAAACAAAACAGAGTAGAACATGTAGCAACTGAACAATTTAATTCATCTATACTTTTATATTATCATTATGAGTGACAGAATGGCACATTCCTGCTGATAATTTTCACTTTTAAGAGTATTTCATTTATCTGTTTTATGTTTTGAATGTCAATTTTTTATACTGCGTGCGAAGCAATCTCGATTTTTAGATATTTCTCATAAAAGAAGATGCACAACAATGATTTATTTTCGAATTTTTTTATTATTGTTTTGATGTATATATATATATAGTTGTTTTAATTCATTAACTTTTAGAATAGAATTAGAAAAGAAACCGAAATGTATAGATTTTTTTATAAATAATTTTTATTCAAAAATATATTTTTAGCTATACAAATATAATAATAGATAAAGAATATATTTGTTTCGGCACAGATATATTTAAATAAAATATTATTTAGTTTTTCATATATTTTCTTCATTGTTTGTAAATGGAATTTCACTGTAAGTGGATCCCTCTCAAGAAATTTCTGTGTATGTATATATATATATATATATATATATATATATATTCAGGACCCTTCAACTAAATAAGCTACAATATGACTTTATATTTCAAAGAATCTCTATTTTAGCCGGGCGCTAATGATCACAGCTGTCAAACCGCCCTAAAACCACAAAAACCGACCAACGATCTATTTTAGTTTAAAAAAAATAAATAATGAATATCAGCTTCAAAGCTTATAATCTGAAAATCGCAATAATGAAATCATGGAATATTTGTATCAACATCCCTTTGTTATTGATAAAATTATTGTTTTATTTATCAATTTTATTTATTTGTCACACACATAAAAGTGCAGTTTTGTTTTTTTTTAACAAAAATAAATGAAGATAATGTCTTTTGTTTTATTACATTGTTAGTATTATATAATTGATATTATTACCAATGTCAAAAACATCTATTAGTCTCGGCTAATATACACTGTTCTTTCTGGCATTCCGTTTAAAACGAGACTATCGGAGATTCGACACAAGTATAAGCTCATTGCATGCTTTCATTTGTGTAGTTTTCGAGTATGTGCGTCCTCACCGTATGAGAAACATGTAAGTCGCGATAAATATTCTTCATAAAACGAGTAAAGAATGGTATGTATGCAAGTGGTTGACATTAAAGTTTAATCAAGACCTATAAAAATACATTTACATAAATAAAATCCGTCATCGGGGCACTGTGTGTCTTTGAGTATGTTCAGTCGTTTATGAAACATGAACCGCGTTAAAAGACACAATCTTGATTTCAATTTATCGTCTTTCATTGTGTTATATAAATAATTTAAATTCGTTCCGTTCTAATGGCGTTCGCGACGGCGAGCTTAAAAATGATCGATCGACTATTGCAAATCCATCGTCTATGTTTACATACTATTAAATATAAACATATTTAATTTCGGCATAAATATGCATTTGTACGCGTACTCGCACGATTGTCCTCGTCTGGCCGTGCGCCCGTCTCACGTTCCTCATCGCAAAATACGAATTAAAGAGATCGTCCTCACTGACATTTACTTCGCATGGAATTTACATGATTTATTCGCATTAGGGTTAAAAGAGACAAAACTGAATATTGTCGGAGGACGAGCGATCGTTTGACAGCGCGAATTGCGTCTTAGAAATTGGAACCTAATCGAAATATCATTTTTTAATGTCAAAATTGATTTAATCTAACTTGACAAATTGTTACAAATGTTTAGACGTCGGCGATTTGAAAAGTAAATGTCTGAGAAATTGATTATGGTATAAAAGTGTCTGCTGCGTCACACGATTTAATTTATTGACGTGTCTGCGATATTATTTTTAACCGGATAATATATAAACGTTATTATTATAATTATTCTGATCGAGGTATCGGGCTGGACGACATACCTCTATATTCTTATCAAAGGTTGTAGTAAGCTATGTATTATAACATGAAAGATATCTGTCCTCCTGAATAAATTGTAGGTTTAATATACCTTTATACTCTTATCAAAGAGTGCGTATGACATCCTAAATAAATAATAGAATACAAACGTTTTTATTAATTGGCAAAAGAAGTAACAGATATATTTGACACTGGCAATAATGTCAATTACACTAATAATGTAATAAAACAAAAGACATTTTTTTCATTTATTTTTGTTAAAAAAACAAAACTGCACTTTTTTGTGTGTAACAAATAAATACAATTGATAAATAAAACAATGATTTTATCAATAATAAAAGGATATTGATTCAAATCATTCTGTCATAATTCAACTTTGATTTGATTTATTCTGATCGAGGTATCGGGATGGACGATTTAGGATTTGAATTGTGTTGAATAATGTTGATTTGTTTTAAACAACAAACAGCTAAATGTCTAGAATGTTTTTACGGACGAATGTGCTGTTTATAATAAAAATAGTAACAAGTTGGAAAAATTCTATTTGATTATTTTCTCTCTCATTCTTTTAAAATTACATATATCATGTACAGAACCAGGATTAAGGTTGTAGTAATCTATGTATTGTAACATGAAAAATATCTGTTCTTCTGAATAAATTGTAGGTTTAATATACCTCTGTATTCTTATCAAAGTGTGCGTATGAAACCCTACATAAGTAATAGAATACAAACGTTTTTATTAATAGTCAAAAGAAGTAAGAGATGTGTTTCACATTAGTAATAATATCAATTATATAATACTAACAATGTAATAAAACAAAAGACATTATCTTCATTTATTTTTGTTAAAAATAAAACAAAATTGCACTTTTATGTCTGTGACAAATAAATAAAATTGATAAATAAAACAATAATTTTATCAATAACAAAGGGATGTTGATACAAATATTCCATGATTTCGTTATTGCAATTTTCAGATTATAAGCTTTGAAGCTGATATTCATTATTTATTTTTTATAAACTAAAATAGATGGTTGGTTGGTTTTTGTGGTTTTAGGGCGTTTCGACAGCTAAGGTCATTAGCGTCCGACTAAAATAGAGATTCCTTGAAATATAAAGTCATATTGTGCTTATTTAGTTGAAGGGTCCTGAATATATATATATATATATATATATATATATATATATATATATATATATATATAAATATAAACAGAAATTTCTTGAGAGGGATCCACTTACAATGAAATTCCATTCACAAACAATGAAGAAAATATATGAAAAACTAAATAATATTTTATTTAAATATATCTGCGCTGAAACAAATATATTCTTTATCTATTATTATATTTTTATAGCTAAAAATATAGTTTTGAATAAAAATTATTTATAAAAAAATCTATACATTTCGGTTTCTTATCTAATTCCTGCATTATTCCTTCTGCTGATATTTTCAACCTGGACTGCATTACGATACAGTTCTCATACTGAGTAAATTTCCTTTCACAAATCAGTAATTTTCTTCTACCTCACAAGTCACAAAAAATTCTGATCGAAAATGTTCAATAAATCGTTAATGTCTACTGCTAATGAGCATTTTCGATGGCGATGCAAAAATCGTTAAAGTCGCAGAAATATCTCAGACTTTTCTGTACATTGATGCTGTGAGGATGACATAATTTCCATCGAAATGCACATAAAAAAAATCGAAAATGATCGATATTAATCAAACATGCTTGATCAGACAAAGTTTTATGTTTTGTGAGGTGCAAAGAGATAATTTGTGGAAATAGTTGTATTAATCAATGCACGTCCGTTTTATCTGTCATTTCTTATGATAATTTTTAAAGTAAGCGTTAAATCATTACAAAGTTGACGATCAACGTTATCACTTGTTCTTGTTATAATAGGCAGAGCCGGAGAGATCTAGATACACTTGACCCCATCCCCTCAATTATACATCACTATATACATGCATATATATATATATATATATATATATATATATATATATATATATATATATATATGTTTTTTTTATTTAATTGTTCGTATTTTTATTTGATACCAAGGTTTTACATTTGATATGAAAATTATTACACTGTAACATACACACACAAATATATATATATATATATATATATATATATATATATATATATATATATATACATATTACAATTAGATCTCGATTCATTCATTCAATTTCGTGCCAGCATGATAACAAATTGCAAGCAATTTTCTCTAGTTTTCTCTCAACGGGTGTTTCAATTATAAACGGGGCATGTTTACACGTCTCTGATAAAATAATAATCTGTATTGGCAGAGGCTGTAACGAGCGCGCATAAGTTTACTGGCAGAGAATCTTCATTCCGTAGGGAAAAAAAAGTCCACTTGTCGAGTAAAATTACCGCCAGAGAAGAAAAAAATACAACGGATGAAAAACAAACATAATACAAAACGAACGCACGATATACTATAACGAAACGTTGTGTCGATTGTTTATTACATAAATCATTTTTTTTTATTTTCTCACGGACAAATTTATGAACAATTTGTTTTAAAAACGTTTGCTTTGTTCTATTTGTTTCATTCGGGTGTTTTCAGTGCGTTTTTTATTTTTTTACACACACACACACACATATATATATATATATATATATATATATATATATATATATATATATATATATATATATATATATATAAAATGTATGCATATGTCTGAATATATAATATAGAATTTTGCGCATTACTTTCCTTAAATTAGAAATTAATTTTAGTTGTTTATTCACTAAACAAAGAAGCCTGATGAAACAATTGATTATTTAGAATCAAAGAAACCTTGTCAATAGTTAATTATTGAGAATATAAACCTTTAATATATATATATACTCGTATATATATATATATATATATATATATATATATATATATATATATATATATATTTATATACATACATACATATATATATATATATATATATATATATATATATATATATATATATATATATATATATATATATAGAATACGTACATTTGTATCAAATGTATGTGATTTATAAAGTAGGACAATCTATCAGGTTCAATAAAAATCATATATGTATTTGTCTTTTTCATTTGTGTTTTCTTATATATATATATATATATATATATATATATATATATATATATATTAGGAGATTATTCAACTTTCGGGATTTCATGGCGAATTTTAAAATTGTATAATTGTTTGTATTTAGTTTTAGTTTACTCTGAAAAAATTATAAATAAATAGTGTTAATCACTAAACATATTTTCACATTTTTTCCTAAAACATCACAGAACGTTGATCACAAGTTTATCGCGGTAAAATAGTAGAGAAAGCGCAAAAATCTTCTCAATAATAAAAACGCGCATTTCTCGTCGCTTTGTCCTGCGGACAAAGCGACGAGAAATGCCGGTTCTGTGCGTATCTATGACGACAAGAAATGTTTACTTTGCCTGCTCATAGGTTTCTAGCTGAATCAGTAAGTTTCGTTCTTAGGTATTTCTTATGTTAATATATTATGTTGTAAAAACAAATAAACAGTTTTTTTCTTTCTATGTACCTTTCTATTTTCCCGTCAATTTTGACGGGCTGTATACTAGATTTATACATAAAATATAAAAGCATTATTAACATTCCTTTTATGGAATTACTTGTAATTTTTTACACTAAATAGAGGCATTTTTCAATTCATTTTTTGTATATTTTTTTTGTGCCTAAGATCTAGAACACCTAATAATTCATACAAACCAATTTTAGAATTGAATGAATGTTGTACTGCATAATGTTTTTCAAGAATCTAATCACCACGCAAATTGAACGATAATTATATATATATATATATATATATATATATATATATATATATATATATATATATATATATATATATATATATATATATACATATATGTATAAGGGGTTGATTATAGAGTTATTTTCTTTATTAATATATGTGACTGACTCAGATTATTGTCACAACTCTTAATTAAGAAGGTGTATTTAGTTTCAATTATAATTCATCACGCTCTACATAAGTAAGGATTTAATTACGTATTCTGTTAGACATATTTCTTGGAAGAATCGTTTCCATTACAGTTGTTTAGTTCGTTTGAATAAATAGTTGATGATTGCATTATATTCTTGCCTTGATATATTATTTATTGTCGTTTGCTTACTAAAACGCGACACTCGGTTAACATTGTATGATATTTAAATGTTGCAATATACATAATTGGTTCTGTGCCATCGATATGTTCATGCTTTGTGTTTGACATTGAGTATACCGTGAATCGATATTAAAATATTTTTTTTAAATAATTTATAAACGTTTAAATCGAATCAATTAGTGCTGTTATGCCCATTCCCGTCTCTAGTAGACGATTCGATTAGAAAAATTAAACTGTGCCCAGTGTCCCTAGTATACATTTTTTAATTTGTATATAAAGAATATTTTTACAATAAAACTTTGTTAATCCTAACAAATTTGAACAGTAAGACTTTAAATCGGTTTCCTCATCAAATCAGAGTCCATCTCAATTTTTTTGTTTTATTTAAACCGCTTAATATTATTTTTTTGAGATTGTCCAAAATGTCCACTTGAAGTTTCTCAGAAGTCTTAATTATTCTCTAGGGGACTTTTTTCTGTACTCTAGAATTTCAATCAGGATCTGTGGAATTGCCTTCTGATCGATTTGAAGCACTTTTTCGATTAGTGTTTGAATAATTTCCAAGATTATCATCAATTTCTACTTTCACCTTATCCCGTTTTGTTAACCAATTAATGTTCCAGGAAAGATATCACAAGGAGCATCATGTATACAGAAATTTCCTGTTTGAAATCGTTAAAACAACTTGTAAACCATTGATTCTGACACAAGTCATATTCACCATAAACTATACAAGTTTCTAAACCTAATTTCCCGCCATATCGAAAATAAAACAAAATTGCATAAAGAATTTCTAGTTTAATTAGTTGATTTTTTTATAAATTTATGTTATTTTTTTCGAGTTTCATTGCTTTATATCTTGGATATTTTATAGTCTCTTAAATATTGATAAAAAAGAGGGAAAAAGTATTATATGCCATTAAGTTAAATTAAACTTGAAGAAAACTTATATTTAATCCTTCATAAGTATAATGCAGGGAAATAAAATGTATTTTATTATTTAGCAAATCTCAAATTGATTTATTTATTTTTTTAAAAAAAAAAAACAATTGTTTTTTATGCTGAAATATAACTTCTGAAACCTGTAAAATTTTAATATTTATCATGGATTGAATCATACTTTTCAAATTCTCTATGATATATGAAATAAAAACGTAATGTTAAAATAAATTATTTATAATTTTCCTAGCACTTATTTTTCTGCAACCATAGTAACAACTTGTCATAAAAAAAACATGGAATTTGACAGTTGAAGATTTCATTCTAACTTCGGTCATTTTATTCAAATTCATATTTAATTGTAATGCTTTTAGAAGATGAATTCAAAACAAGTAACGTTTCTAAAAGTAAATCGTTATCTATTACCGGAAAAATATTATTGGGGATAACAGGTAACCTGCTGTGAACTGTAGAAATATAGGTTATGTAGATTTTTTTTTTACATTTTAGTGTCTTATTAACAAATATAATTATGTATTTTGTAATGAAACTGTTTTAAGAGAATTTTATGTATTTGTTTCAATAAAGTTGTATAAAATGATATATTTATTACTTTATAAACGTTTTTATGTAATTGAATAGTTTTAACATTTTATTTTGTATACATTGTTATCTAAGTACATATATTATTTTTAATGAATATAAAGGTAGCCTGTGTTTGCATTTATATATTGGGTTGATTTATAAATTTGTAGGTGGTGTAGCAGTAGGTTTAAGTATAATATGCGGACCATTTATTAGTCCAGCATTAAGAAAAATATGTCTCCCGTACGTACCTGCTACAGACACTCAAATAAAAAATATTTTTCAGGGATTATTAAATAGAAAAGGCAAACTGATAGATTTAGGGTCCGGAGATGGGAGAATTGTGCTCGGTAATTGTAAATTCCTGAAATCTAATTCAAAAAAAATAACTTGAAAAATTTATTTCTATAGAAGCAGCTAAGCGTAACTTTGAAGCACACGGAGTCGAATTAAACCCGTGGTTGGTTTTATATTCGAAAATCGTATCTTTCCGGCATAGTTTCAATCACCGACCACAGTTTTATTGCACAGATTTGTGGAAATTTAATATTTCTAAGTATGAAAATATTGTTATATTCGGTGTTGAAGAAATGATGTCAGAGCTCGAGAAAAAAATTAGTATGGAAGTTAAAGATGAATCTATTATTGCTGCGTGTAGGTTCCCTTTACCGAATTTTAAACCAATAAAAATTGTTGGAACTGGTATTGATACAGTTTGGATATATGAAAAGTGTAATTTATAATATTCATTTTTTAGTTAGGCTAAATAAAGAATTTCTAACTAATTGCAAGTCTGTTTTTATAGGATAGTTCATTTTACCTTTTTTATTAATATTTTATTGCAGTATGATTGTTGTTCAATTCTCGGATTGTGATAAGGAATTAAATTTTATATTATAAACGAAAAGTGTCATTTAATATGTAAATTATAGATAATAACTAATTTTACAGGATTTTTTTGTCAACAATGTAAGAATTTGTACAAATATTTTGGTTGTAAAAAGATTTTTTTTTAAATTATTAATATTGACTTATTTATGTGTATTGTTTTGAATTAAATTCTAGCTGATTGAATAGTATTTTCAGATTTTCTAAAATGAATGCAAGTCATTACATTTTATTTACATAAACTAATATCTATCTATTTATATATATATATATATATATATATATATATATATATATATATATGCATTTTTAATTTCTAACAAATGAACTAAAATCGTGCCATTCGTGCTCAGTGTGTAAACAGGAATTTATGTGTATTTTTTCGCTTTATGTTGATAATTTTATTGATGATAAAAATAATTCCAGGTTCAGAAATAGCCGTATTTAATCGTTCATTAGCATGTGAACATAGTAAGATAAGCACTATTTTGTTGACCTTTACGTGACATTGAAAGTTCAAAAACTCATCTTTTGTTAAATGAATTGCCGATGTATCTGTACATAAAATCGTTTGTTCTATCGAAAGTTGTCTGTATCACCTGCTAGTTACAGGTGAGTTATTTTTTTTGAGTATTGATTATATGAATTAATTGACAAACGTTCCAAACTTATTGATTTCTGTAAGGTTAGTACTTTGAAATGTAGTCAATTTTTTATTCAGACTGTCTGGACGTTTTTTTATGAATTTTTATAAAAGAATCGTCAACGATTTGTCATTTTTTAAACGTTGCTTGCATCTATTAATTCATACATTTGCATTTGTAAACGGTTTTTATACACGTGTAGAATATTAAAATGGTGTTTGAACTGAAAAGCCGGTTGTGACAATTAAATTGAAAATTACTCGAATTTTGTTTGATTTTCTAAATGATTTCTGACTCGTCGCGCGAATTTGTCAAATTGCAGGCAGAAGATGACTTTAAATGTACAGAAGGTGTCTACTACCCCATTCGAGGGGCAAAAACCAGGCACCAGTGGCTTGAGAAAAAAAGTGAAAATATTCCAAGAAAAGAATTACACGGAAAATTTTGTTCAGTGTATCTTAGATGCGAATAAAAGTGAAATTAAGGGATCAACTTTAATTGTGGGTGGTGATGGAAGATATTTTCTGAAAGAGGCTATTGATAAAATTATTAAAATTTCAGCAGCTAATCAGGTAGCATTTTAAATTTATTAAAAACTTTGATATCAAATGCCCTCTATTTGTTATTGAGTTCAAAAATGAATTTACAATATTTTTATTTATAAGATATATATTTTTATATATACATGTATGTGAAAATGAGATTTTTCAAAAATGTCTATATAAATATGTTTTCTCATATTTGTTCTTTATTTAAGAATAAGCTAAAATTGTATATTTATATCCATTCTTATATTTTGTATTAAAATTTTAGGTTTCTAAGCTTTTAATAGGACAAAATGGAATATTGTCGACTCCAGCAGTATCTAGTTTAATTCGTACGCATAAAACTTTAGGTATGACTTTCGTTTTTGATTAATTACATTATGGAAATGAAACTGTAAAAATATTAATAATAAAAAATCAGTAATATTTATAACATTTAAAACGAGTACTCTACAGTTCAATAAATGGAAGGAAGGAGATTTTAAGTTTAATTTTTTGTCCAAATTGTTTTTAAAAAAATATCTATTTATATTTTAATTTATACACTGTGGTATGTAAAGAATATTTTTATCTGTCATGTACATATAATCCATAATAGGTTGTCCAAAGTAAATTAAATATTTTGTAGTAATATATTTTTATATCATTTCAGGAGGAATAGTTTTAACTGCTTCACACAATCCAGGTGGTGTCGATGAAGACTTTGGAATTAAATTTAATTGCTCTAATGGCGGTCCTGCTCCGGACGGTGTCACAAACGATATTTATTCCTTATCGATGAATATTAGCCAGTATTTTTTAGTTCCAGATCTAGTTTGTGATATCAGTAATATCGGAGTTCAAAAGTTTGATGTAATTCTTATTTTGTGTGTTTTTATTAATCTGTAAATTAGTTTTGATATTATTTGTTTATAACCTTTCTATTAGATATTATAAGAGTGTATTTTCAAGGTTGAGGGTCGTTCTTTTGAAGTGGAAATAGTCGATTCTGTTAAAAATTATGTTGATTTGATGAGGAATATTTTTGATTTTGATAAATTGAAATCACTTATTCAAGGAACACCACAACGAAAACCTTTTAATGTACTTTTGGATTCTATGAATGGAGGTATTGAAAATATTTTTTTTTAATTTGTCATTAAAATAAGTCATAATCGGTTTTTGAATTTAGTGACCGGTCCGTACGTGGAAGCAATATTTTTGAATGAACTCGGTGCCAAGTCTGAAAACATTACTCGGACTAAACCAATGGATGATTTTGGAAAAATTCATCCAGATCCGAATCTCACATATGCCAAAGATTTAGTAGATAAAGTGAAAGCAAATCAGAATTATGATTTAGGTGCAGCTTTTGATGGTGATGGGGTAAATATATTTTTAAATAAATTTTTTTTTATCAATTTAAATATACATTCTGTTATTTTCTTTTAGGATCGAAATATGATCATTGGTCAGAATGCTTTTTTTATAACTCCTAGTGATAGTTTAGCTGTCTTAGCTAATAATTTAGACTGTATTCCTTATTTTAAGAAAAATGGTGTAAGAGGTTTTGCAAGATCAATGCCTACTGGCTGTGCAGTCGATAGGTATCCCATTTCTGCTTTTAAATTGTCTATTTTATTAAAATGATTAATGTAATTATAGGGTAGCTGAAAAACTTGGAAAAGAAATTTTTGAAGTTCCTACTGGCTGGAAGTATTTTGGAAATTTGATGGATGTAGGACGTTTATCTCTTTGTGGCGAAGAAAGTTTTGGGTAAAATTGTGTATTTTCTCTTAATTAATTCATGTGTGCTCAGCTGTGAGGAGTGTTAAGAATGAGATATATTAAATGCATAATGTAATTTAATATTTATTTATTATTGTACCTATTTGGAAAAAAATATTTTTTTAATTTTCAAGAACTGGTTCTGATCATATTCGTGAAAAAGATGGTATTTGGGCTGTTCTGGCTTGGCTTTCTGTAATTGAATACAGGGGAAAGAGTGTTCAAGAAATTCTCACTGATCATTGGCAAACTTACGGCCGCAATTATTTCACAAGGTTTGATTCCATTGATGAATGATAAAACAATACTCTATATATTTTTGCTTCATTCTAGATATGATTATGAAAATTGCGAATCAAATCCATGCAATGAAATGATGGCTAACTTAGAAAAACTTGCTCAAAACGAATGTTTTATTGGAAAGACTCTAACCAATAGTGGGAAATCTTATGTTGTTAAACTTGTTGATAATTTTTCATATGTTGATCCTATTGATAAAAGTGTTGCCACAAAACAGGTTTGAAAATTTAATAAATCATTAAACAGTTTTTAATTAATTATTTTAATAAACAAAGAGTTAAAATAGTATTTAAATTTATCCGGTGTGAAAATTAATATTTTTTTTATATTTTTTTAAAGGGTATAAGAGTACTTTTTACTGATGGATCGCGTTTTGTTTTCCGTTTATCCGGTACAGGCTCTAGTGGAGCTACTGTAAGATTATATGCGGAGAGTTACGAAAAAGAAAATTGTTTATGCGATGCACAGGTATGATCGTTTCAGTCTCGTATAGAAAGAAAATAACATTATCTTTTTTATATTCAACATCGTGCTTCGCTATCTATTTTTCAGAGTATGTTGAAACCGCTAGTGGAAATTGCTTTGGAAGTATCCGACTTAAAGAAATACACCGGACGTGATAAGCCGACTGTTATCACATAAACGGATAAACGTATTTAAATTAAATGGTAGTATATCATATCAACTTGTTGTTTGTAATATCTTAATCAATGTACATACATTTGGGTGTAATTATAATTAATTATGAAAGCTTTCTAGTAACGCGGGAATTTGATTTTACAAATTGTAATGACGTATGCGTTTTCTTTTTTAAAAAAAATTCGGTCCAAGATTATTGCTGGTAGTCTATGGAGAGTATTTTTTATATTCAATGATCTTTATTCGTTTTTAATTTTCTTCTGTATATTATAATAACAATATTAATAAAAAAAATATATTTTTCTATAGTAACACTAAGATAATGTATAATGAAAAGTGTAAATATAAGCTGTTATATAACTAACCACTATAACCCAACACAATGGCAATCATTTTTGTTTTTAATTTTATAAATGTATCTTAATGTCTGTCTCTAATCTCATCTGGAGAATAAATTCGAGACAAAAGTGTAATCAGATGTTTTTGATAATTTGCTTCTCACGTAATACATTTAGAGAAAAGACGCTAATATTGTTTAAAACGTCGGATAATCTTTCCGAGATGTAATAAAGTATATTTTTTTAACGATCGTCACGTTCCTAACGGAAACAATTTATTTAAAAATGACTGCCGCTCTAGTTTGGACTCTGTACCTGAAGTAAACAAAATATTGTAAATAGAATGTTTTGAGTTTGTTTTTTGAAGACCAGCTTCCGACTGCCCATGGATCAAGAGATATGTATATTGTACATTATACAAATATACTTCTATTGTACAGATAATATTTTATTAGTGAATTAGAATGCTACTGTTACTGATTATTGTTTTCAAATTGAATATAAAAAAGTCCAGAAATGTGTGCATGGCCTGAATACACAAATATTAATCTTGGATTGAAATAATATTATTTTATTATATAATCGTGGATGTAAATATGTTATGAGTTTGTAAATAACTTGTAAATTATTTAATTTTAAAATGTACGAAAAAAACATTTGTTTTGGTATTTAATACTACGAACATTACAAATTGTTTTTAGTCATTATGTATAATGACATTTTCAACTAGTAATGACTTCGACTACTATAAAGTAATTCAATTTTAAAAATTAATTGTTAAAAATAATGAAAAGCAGAATAATAGTTAAATGTAATAAATGAATATATATATATATGTATGTATATATATATGTATATATATGTATATGTATATATATGTATATGTATATATATATATATATGTAACTTTTTAACCCATTTGTTGTATGTTTGTATTTATTTTTATGCTGTTTAAAAAAAGTATAATATTAACATCTCTACTACAGTTAGAAGTTATTCATCTCATAGTAATTTGTGTCATTATGTATGAATGTTAAATAGAATTTGTAATAAATATAAAATTTGTATTCTTTTTCCTTTATCAAAAATTACTATAATTTTTTATCCTAAAATCCCATTTTATCCAATTGTTTATAAGATATGGAGAACATTCACAACTTTGTGATTTGATTAATTTTTTACACATTGAACTTTATAGTTTGTAATTAGTGAATTCAGTAATATAGAATATCAATATTTATAATGAATTAAAAAAATAAAATGAATGTGTAAATGACCTTTTTGCCTATTGTATAAATTTATATGAACGTTACTTAGATATTTTTAATCTGAAAGTTAAGATTAAAGGTGTATTTTAATTTATCAGATATGATTAAAGTAAATATTAATACCAATTATTTTTCACTTGTAAGAATTTATTTTGACTTTCTTAAGTAGATATAGTTTTAATATATTTATTTAAAGACATTCATTTTTTAAATAAAAATATAATATTCATTCATTCCAGTCCTCCAACAGGAAAAAAGTCGGCCAAAGCAGAAAATCAAACTAGAAACGTATTTAAAAATTTGGTATTTATTATTCGTTTGGTGAGTGATTATAATTTTCTATTTAAATTTACCGCCTAATGACGTTCGTTATTCTTTTGTTTCTTGTGATAGTTCTGTTTGGTTCTGTTTGTTATTTGAATGTAAATTATGAATTTGGAAATTAAATTATCTATTTTTATATAAGCTTTATTATAAATTTGTATATCGTTTAATTTACTTCCTGATACATTTAAATTATTGCACATTTACATTATAAATCAATTTACTTATTATTTTAATAATAAACATTGAAACAAATGAATAACGAAAAAATAATTTTTTGTAGTGAAATGACAGTTTTGTGAAAAAGCGGATTAACCAGTGAAGTAAATAGTGTTAAATAATGGCATTAATTGAACATTTATTTTAGAAAAAGAAAAGTGAGTGATGTTAACTTAATTCATATAAAAAATAACAATTAATATTTTGACCAGAATGAAACAACTTTGTTAACAAGGTAAGAGTAAAAGTCGTTATTTTTTTGTTATTAATTTGTTTTAATTAATTTTTGTCTTTAATAATAAATCTTGCATCATTTTTAAAATATACATTATTTATATATTTTCTTCTAATCACATAATAACAAAGTACAATTGAAAAAGTATTATAATTTTAATGTAAAACATTTAACATATTTTTACTTTTCACTAATTTATTTTCATGCTCATAAAAAAATGCACCTAGTTTTATTATCAAATTTTAATGTATATAATTATATTATTATTTTATTTTGGTTTTATATACTTCTTGTTATTTAATACAAACAATTTCAGTACTAGTTCCTTCTTCAGGTACGTGTTTAAAATTATGTTTGCACTGAATTTAAAATAGACAGATATGTCAAATTAATTATAAAAAATTAAATTGGTTTTTGTAAAGAGTATTCATTAATATTTGTCTCTTTTTCATACATATATATTTACACATTCTTAATAGTATTACAAAAATATTTAGAATGTATAATTCTGAATTATTGTATATGCTTTTAATACCTATTAGTCGACAAAGTGAATATTTGACTTAATATATATGAATTTGAATTAATATTTGCATAGATGTTATATATATATATATATATATATATATATATATATATATATATATATATATATATATATATATATATATGTGTATATATATATATATATATATAATGTGATGTGTGTGTATGTGTGCATGTATATATATATATATATATATATATATATATATATATATATATATATATATATATATATATACATTGTACACGTATATATGTGTGTGTAGGTATATATGTACATACACACACACACACGCAACGTTGGCTGGTGGGATTCGTTTATTAAAGAATCATATGAGAATCTAGTATGAACATAGACATGTGTAACGAAAGAGGTACCAAGTGTTGCGCTAAACGTCACTACTAGCTAGCAACAGTAGACTAACTTCGTTGAATATCTTCTGTGTACAATATTAGTACAGATTTGTATAATAATTATTTATTAAAATAACATTAATACTGTAATTAATAAATTGTATTTATAAAATTGAATATACACGCATTTATTTCATTTCTGATACTGTGCATTA
This sequence comes from Acanthacorydalis orientalis, assembly GCA_034766995.1. Taxonomy (NCBI): domain Eukaryota; kingdom Metazoa; phylum Arthropoda; class Insecta; order Megaloptera; family Corydalidae; genus Acanthacorydalis; species Acanthacorydalis orientalis. Next base: position 51,487,305 of record CM068316.1, on the reverse strand, counting down.
AAATGTAGTATTAAAACTAGCCTCTAAGAGCCGAACTGTCAGAAAGAGGCGTTTTCATTTACATTAATACCAAAATATTAACCTATCTGGTCCGTATTTATATTTTTGTTCGTATTTTTAAAATACAGTTGAGTTGAAATTTATTTATTTTAAAAGTTGTTTTTTTTTTGTTTTTAATTTTAAAGAAGATAAAAACCAGTTCCTAATATAATTTATTTTAAAAAAAGAATCTATGGCAGCTGTTTTTCTCAGTTCCTATTTACAAATTGATATTTAATTTATTATTCGTTTTAATTCCGTCTATCATGCTCTTAATCTGCAATAAAACATAAATAAAAGTAAACATTGAAAATGTTAAAAAGAAAGTGTTTATTTGTCATCGTTCTCATAACGTTTGGTAAGTGGATATATATATTTATGCTATGTATTATTTATAAACTCGACAGGAATCTATTTTTTACAAAAGAAAAAAAAACTAAAATGAATATGTTTATATAGTTCATTTATTTATAGCAACTCAGAAATGATTATAAACAACCGTTACCCCAGCAACCGCACCACGGTACTTTGCCATTATTGTTGAATGTAGAAAATCCGGAAAATTTCCTGGACTTTATCGTATTTCTCGAGCTTTCGCTAGTCAGACTGTTGGTTCTTTCCCTTTCCGACAAACTCGTCGTGAATTCATTGTAACTATCGTAGTGTTTGCTAGACCATTCTTGTCTATCGAAAGCTCGAGATGCGGCTCGAGATCCGAGATCAACGGAATATGATTTTTGATCAAAACGGTTTTTGATCGATCCCAATTTGTCGAGGGTACTGTTTTTCCGTCGTTTCTTCGTCGAAGATTCATACTTGTGCTTCTTCTCATTTCCGTTTATGAAATTGCTGTTCCCCGATTTGTCCAGTTTCACATGTTGCACATGTTTTTTTTCAGAGGTACCGTTAGTCCCACATTTCGATAGTTTTCGTTCGAAATTCGTCGGCGGTGTAGTCGGTGTCGTTGTCGTCACACTGTCTTTGTTTGAAATCGAATCCAGTTCTTGATTTTCAGGAATGTTTTTCAGTTCAAATTTCGGTAAAATTTTCTGTACTTCTTTGACGGGTGTCGAAGAAGCCGATGGACTTATTCCAAAGTCCAACAGATTTTTATTACCTTTGTGCGAGTCGGTCGCACAGTCTAGACTTAAACTTCGGTTATATTTTTCTGCAACAGGCGATTTGTTTCCGTTGAAGTGTATACTTAACTTTCTCATCTTTCTCGATTTTCCAGGCGATTTTGGAATCTCGTCGCAAAGTTTCTTTAAAACTCTATCGTCACTAGAACTAGTTGTCACTTTATCTACATTGCTATCGTCTATATTTCTTATACTTGAAGAGTTTTCTTGTCCACTGGGAAAGTTTTCTTTTATTATCCGAGGTGAGTTGATGTCCGCCGCATTTGGATAATCTACGGTTTGCGCAGACAGTGGAATTATCATCGCGGGTGATGCGATTTTACGAGAAGCCTTCGGCGTTTGCGATTCTGGTAAATTCGTTTCAAAATTATTAACCGACTGAATTGGATCGACTTGCAGAATATTCTTATTCAGTGTGCTCGGCTTTATTTCGATAGGGTAATTTTCGTAATTCGGAACAGAATGTATTTCGTTTTGAATAGTCGGTGATTGGTTTTGGAGAAGTGATAATTCACACTGAATACAATTTTGGCAAAATAAGTTTTGAGTTGGTAGATTTTTATTTATTTCGAAAGATGTAGAAAATTGATTGTAGCATTTCTGACAGTGGATTTTATTTTGTTCGTACATTGTCGACAAGAAAGGCGTGGAATTTAGAGCGTTTAACGATAAAGAAAAGTCATTGTTTAGGTTTGTTTTTGTACCTGTCAGCGAGGTAGATGGATCGTTGAAATTAATGGTAGGATTTTGTGCAGGTAAAACTTTCGGTTGACCCTCGTCCATTTTCATTCCGCACGATATTTCTGGATTCGATTGCTGTGTTATTTTGTATTTCTCAAATCCGATCAATGGCATCGGATTGGGCATAAGTACAACGTTTAGTTCGCTCTTGTAAGGTTTCTGTCCATTTCCAAGGTACGGCTCGTCCTTGTATTCTTGTAGTGTCGATGAATCCGGTGTCACACTGCTGTCGATGAATACGAATTTTTGACAGTTTTCCACGTTCTCCGGTGTCGAGCATACAATCATAGTTCTCGAATTTGGATCGCTTTGATTTTGAAAAGTTGCGAATTTGTTCGACTCGTTCGTGTCGCACGTACCTTTGTCGTAGACGACACGATTTGTACTTAACTGTAAAATATCGTTCGATATTAATTCGATGTCCTGGAGGAGTTCTTCGAGATTTCCGCCAGTCTGAAACGCTGGAGAATTCGACGGGGTCTTGATGATAGGACTATCGATTGTTTGTTTGTTTGCATTTTCCAGTCGTAAGCTCACTTGATCCACATATAAATCAGGACCGGTTTTCTCGCACACGAACTGATTCAGAACGGCGCTCTCTTGCGATAAAGACGATAGGCCGACACTTGCGCTCTGTTCTATCGTGACAGTATTTTCTAATTTTCTCGTCGGCAACGGCGAAAAGAAATGTTTCGGTTTTGTATCGTTCACGTTCTGATGTAAATTTGTGTTATCTGGTTGACTTTTATAAACTGTACACTCGTTGTTGAACTTATCGTGACAGTGCAGGTTGTAGTTCACCGGATATGATTGATCGGGCCGTAGAGGCAACAGCAATTTCTCCGATGCACAAGGAACAGGAAAAATAAAACCCTGAGCCGTTACAGGTATAGCTGTTGTGTTCGATTCGTCGAAAAAGTAATTCTCCTCGCTCTTATCACTCTTCTCCGGCGATTTCTCTTCGGACACAATACTTAAGTGATCGAATTCGACGTGCAGGTTTTGACGGTTGGATATTTTTTCAACGTTCTCTTGGTTTTGACTCGTTTCCTCTGTTTCGCAGCTCTGACAAGAACACGAGCTTCTTGCATCTGATTCCTGGTTAAAGAAAACGTATTTACAAGGTGTGCTCCGACGATCAAGGACATAACTTTACGAATCGTTTCTTAGAAAATCGACGTGTGGGTACTTTTTTACGTTTTTCGAATTATAAACGTTTTTATTTTTTAAGTGTATAACATTTCTTGATTGGTAACTGACGAAAATGTGAAAATTTTGAATCGATATTTTTAAAACATTTTTTCTCGAGTACTTTTTAAGAAATATCTCTAACGGGAACAACATTTCACATTCTGTCAGATAAAGTAAATTTAATGTTTTACAATGAATGATTTAAGAGTTATAGAATAACTACCGGTGGGAATTATTATAAAAATTCTAAAAAAAATGTCTTATTTTGAAAACTATAAAGAAGCACTCATATGTCAAATATATTTTTTGCATATGGAATGAATTCTAGGACTGATTCTTTAAGTTATGATTTTTATCGGGACATCTTGTATAGATCTAGAGTTTCTCCAAGTCAAACTGAATGAATTTCAAAACTGTTCGATTTTTCTGTACCTTGACGCTCCGAATATATCATTGTTATCGAAATATACAACAATCAGAATGATCAATAATGATTTATTGAATATTTTTGATCAAAAAAATTGTTTATGGGGTGAAATAATAATATATTTGTGATCAAGTCAAGATCCCTACACGGTCCACGTTATGAATCCCCGCATTAAATATTTATACAATTAACCTTCTTATCACACGATTAATTCGTACCGCGTTATATGGAAATCGCGTTAAGTGAAACTCAGAAGTAAGTACATATAAATCAGGTTAATTCGTTGTGCAATATATGAAAGTTGCATTCTCAGAGCACCTTGTTATTAGTTTTGATAAAAAAACAGCAATGCTGCATCGTTTCTGCGTTTGTAGGAATTCCCTGACAACTGAAATTGAAAAATGATGTACATGCATGAAAAAACACGGGAATTCCCGTTAATTTTAACTGTAAATGTGTGATAGAAAAATTCATGCTGTAGGAGCCTGCTTGAGCTAATTAAGTTGTATTATATAGAAACCGTGTTTTAAGAGCACAGTGTTATAGGAGCGCTATCGCAATTTTAGCTCCGCGTTATATAGAAACCGCGTTATGAAAGTACCGCGTTATGCGAGTACCACGTTATATGAGGGTTTACTGTGACCAAATATGAAAAATGTAATAAACAAAACGAACTGTCCATTTAGACGTCATTATAAACAAAATGCAAGACACCCGATCACAAAATTGATATTTTAACAATGATTAATTATTGTACATTAAATGTTATGTCGCGTTTTCATATCTGTATTGTTAACAGTTCCATATAATAAAAAAAAAACAGTTTGTGTGCGATTCGTATCAATTTTTAAAATTTCATTAGTGGAAAAGTAGAACTTGAAAATATTTCAACGACACATACCTCTTCGCTGGAACAACTAGTGCTATGCTCGCTTCCCGATTGTTTATTCTTCAATAATTTATCCAGTTTGTCGTATTCGTCTCTCAAGCACCAAATTTCACGACGCAGTTGCTCGTTTTCACGCCGTAATTTCTTAATGTCGTTCTGGCCTTTTCAACATTGCACAAAATTATGTATCAGTACTTTCTTATCTTTATAAAATCATGCATTTACTCAGTCATATATATATATATATATATATATATATATATATATATATATATATATATATTGTATATACATAAAATGCACACACACATCCCTCATTTTAGTTAACCTATTTGGGAATTTTCTCAATTGAATTCGTATATAGAAGATAGCAGTAGTATTTCTATACAACTTTTGTCAAATATGAATGAATATATTTTAATTAAGTGTTCAGATGGTTTTTCCCCCCAGAAATTGACTGTATTCATGTCGTTAAATGAGTTTTAACAAAAATATTTTAATTTAAAACAGAGTTATGGCTGATTCAGTTTAAAGACACCGAGTTATTTTTTACATTTAATAATTGGAAATCGTTAAAAATGGTTACTAAATTTCTTCTCTCTCTCCCTCTCCCTCCCTCTCCCTCCCTCTCTCTCTCTCTCTCTCTCTCTATATATATATATATATATATATATATATATATATATATATATATATATATATATAATTGTTTTGAATTAAGATGTTGAGAAACGATTTTTCTTCCCTGATCCACCAATCACCTTTTGGACTATGATGATTCCGTCCAAAGGTGCGCTTTCCTTTGAGTGTATAATCAAGTTTCATCAGTGCACGACTGACATGTATCTTATGTGAATACACGCCAGTTCTGTATGTGTCAAAAAGGAATCGAACAATTAATTAAACGTTATCATTCATCCCGTATTCCTGTAAAAGCTTCGTACACTCAAAGAAAAGGGTACCTTTGGACTGAACCTTCATAGTTCATAAGGTGTTTGGTATCAGGGAAGAAAAATTACTCCTGCCGACATCTTAACGCAATATATGTATATATATATATATATATATATATATATATATATATATATATATATATAATGAAATAAGTTGCTACTTGAATATTACGTTCTTGTTACCTCGATCTGTACCGCCATTTTTAAATTTCATTTTAAAATTGTTCTTGTCAATTGAAATGAATAAATTTAGAATTGTCATAATGAGTATTCTTAATTATCACAATGAATACTAGGTTGAAAGAACAAGGAAAACTAGATCTTAAAAATGGATGAACCAATATTTTAGAAGCGAACCGTCGGTTGAATTCTTTTTCATCCGAAAAACCACAAAAAATGATTTCATAAAACGTCATAAATATTTATTAAAATATTATTTATCATTTTTTAATTATATTTCGATGACAATGCCATCATTCTTAGAACGCCAGAATATGGAAAAATCTAGATAATTTCATCAGATTTTTCTGTACTTTAGCTCACCGAGGATTATGTTATCGAAATACACATAAATAATAAATAATGTGTTATAGAACATTTCTGATCATAAAATTTTTTATGGATTGAAAAACGGATTCGTTTATGGAAATTATTTTTTGTATTTCGAATTTTTGTCCGAAATGTGATACGATTTAAAAACATTTCAGTCTCAATACAGTCATGAAAATAAAACCACTGAAAATATTAGTTTTCGTTTTACACTGTTGTATTATTTCGTTTATTGCCTTACTTAAAGAAGGGCAATGGCGAAAGATAATAGTGGACGTCGTGGGCATTGTGGGTGTATTATTGGCGGACTGGACGATCGCCATGGGATTTTAAGTGTTAATCCTGTATACAGACGGTGGACTGAAAATCATGATACAACCATCAAGAGAATTTATTTATTTATTTATTTTCCTTTTTTCTCTTTTGCGAAAATAAAACGAACTAGCAATGTTCTTTTATATCTGATTTCATTTTTGAAAAAAAAATAACGAAAATCAGTTCAATTTGAGTAAAACTCTGATTGAAAATTTCGACGTTGGCGTTCTATTTCAGAATTGTGATTCTTAAAGTTATTCTGACGTTTTTTAACCTACATTCAAATTTTAAATTGATTCTATTAGATTAGTAGAAAAATAATTGTGGTCTATGACCTTTAAATTCGTAACAAAACCCGCAATTATTTTCCTACCGACCTAATATTTACTGTTCATTTTATACTTTTAATATTACAGTCTCAAACTCTTCTTATCAGCACTCAATCTGATCACCAAATTAGTTTAGAGTACATGCATTTATTGTTTTCAAAACGCCGTGGCTAAATTCACTTTCACAAATGAATTCTATTTTCAGAGTACAAACAACTCTTGCCCCCACAATTATCCTACAAACCACAAACAATTTTTCTGGTCAATAATATTCAGTAAATCGTTACTGATCATTTTTGATTTTGACTCATTTAAACTGGAGATTAAATTTCGCACTGACTGCCAGAAAAATGAAATGTTTTTAAATTTTTCAGTACTTTGGTGCTCTGAAAATGATGAAATCGTTATAGAAATGTGCATAAACAGCAGTCAAAAATGATCAGTAATTTATGAAACATTTTTGATTAGAAAAAAATTGTTGTTTGTTGAATGAAAAAAATAATTCATTTGTGAAAGTGAATTTAGCTGCATTATCGGAACTGTATTTTACATTTATTGTCCTTGTATAATAAAAGAAATTGCTACGGTGTTCAATTTTTCCCAGAATCAAAAAAAAAAACGCTAAAAATACTTCATTACAATTTATTTTTTTTTTAAAAAAAACATCTTTTTATATGAGAGATGATTTATAAATTCAATGAATTCTGAACTAATCAAAGTTATCACAGAGTAAATATTGTAATTTACATACTTTATCTCCACTTATACTTCAGATATCATAAATAAAATTTAAGTACGCATTGTACTTTAGAAGGTCAATTCATTTAAGTTTGTGTGTATTAAATTAACTGTCAAAATCATTGTTTTTCAAACAAAAAACTGTCGTACAAACACAGTATTCTCCGATTTCGATTCTTTTTTATTTTTGTTTTGTATTTAGCGATTGTTTTTGTTTCTGATTATATAACGCTTTTCAATTAAATTTTGTTCTGGTTGTATTACGATTTTCAATTCACCTTTATATAAAACCATTACCTTTTTCCACTTCAGCATTGATATTTATCGTACGTAAACGTAATTCTTCATTTTCATATATCATACCTCGGGACGATTTCCGGTCTAATCTGGAAACAGAACTAACAAATGGATTGTGTATTGAGTGTTCTTATGTATACAAATATCTGCGTTAAGCGTTATTTCGTAGCGAAATGTTGTGTTTTAATGGCGAAATTAGTCGGAAAAAAAAACACAAATCGCAACAAACGCATGGAAAAATCTCCATTTCGATTTTGCGTGTTTAAAACATGATGTTATATAAATTGTGATTTTTATTGCATGTGAATTAAAAAAAAAAAACAGTAGAATTACGAAGTAGTGATTTTATCATTTGGTTGTCACTCGAAATAACGATTGAATATTCTGACTTTTTATGCGATTTTTCTCAGTCGATAAAATTTTTATGTATTTTTTTTAAAAAAATAATATTAATACACATTTAAAAATACAATAAGAATTATTCAAACTACTAAAAATTATCAATACGAATTAACTTCTAAAAATGAATTTTTCATTTACAAGGCAGGGTAAAAAAAATCGTGGAATGAGGTGAAAGAGGGGTAAAACAAAACCGGTCATTTTTTCTTTTTCGGTATATTTTCCCATGACTCTAATACACTTTTTATATCTTTGAATAAATTTTTTTAAACCCTCATATGAATAATTTTTGTCTTTCGATCCAAAATGAGTCGAAATTACTTCTTTATCACCCCCAAATTATTCTCATGTAACTCTTTTTTCAAATTTGTTCAAGTTTTTTTTTTATCTGTGATGCAGCATCAAAAATGTGATCTTTTAATACATTTAATATTTATATTAGTTACTTACAGGTCTATACTATCATGCTTATAATTTGGAAAAAAAACTCTCTTAACAATTAACAAAATGAAAGAAACACATATTTCATTCAAACATTTTCTCATTTTAACCATTAACATAAATATTCAGAATATCGAAACGTTCGAAACAGTAACCAACCGTGTACAAAAATTGAGTCACTATTTCGTGAGTCTACTGTAATAAAAATTTATCTGTCATGAATAACTTATCCGAAATATATGTTTTACCTTGAACTTCTCTTAAAATATTGCATATTTTCAATACTAAAAATATTTTCCAGAAGTTGTTTTATATGAAAAAATATTACATTTCTAAATCTACACAAAATATAGTGAAACGTATAACGATATTATTTATATTGATTATTTTTATCAAAAATAGATAAAATGTGTTCGAAAAGTCAATAGAATTTTTTCCTGTATGTAAAATCCATTGTATCATTGACAGTTGATTACATAAATAGTTTTTTTTTATGAAATCCACACGGATATAATTAATTTATATCAGATTTCATACACTGTTTGCTATCAAACAGTTTCAATAAACCCACATTAGAGAGATGTTGATCTGTGTAAAAAATTACTAAAAAAAAACTTTATATTAGGTTGGTGCCAAAATAATTACGGTTTTTATCGTTTTAAGTTTGGCGCCGATTTTTCTAGTTACCGTTTTCTTTTGTTATAGTCATGTGATACTTGATTGTAAACAATGAAATTAGCACTACTGATTTCAGTTTATGTCTATTGTTTTCATTATTTAGTATTGTTGGATATAACCTCTTAAATTAGTCATGGAAAAAAGCAAATTCGCGAGATTTTATTGTATGAGTTTAAATCGGGACGTAAAGCAACAGAAACTGCTCGAAATATCAAATTTGTTTTTGATGAAGAGTCAATTAGTGAACGTACAACTCAACACTGGTTCCAAAAATTTCGTAATGGAAACGAAAGACTTGATGATGAGTAGGGTCGTGAACGTCCTTCAGCTATAGACAATAATGTTTTAAGAATCGTTATTGAAGCGGACCCACATAAACCAACACGATAGGTGGCAGAAGAACTCAATGTTGATCATTCAACAGTTGTTCGACATTCGAAGCTAATTGAAAAAACAAAAAAAGCTGAATAAATGGATGCCGTATGAACTAAACGAACATCAAGCAATTCGGCGATACAAAGTCTACTCTGCACTTCTTTTGGATGATAAAAATGATCCCTTTCTTGATCGCATTGTCACACGTGATGAACAGTGGATTCTCTACAACAATCGGAAAAGTTCATCGCAGTGGCTGGACCGAGGAGAAGCACCAAAACAGTTTCCTAAATCGAAGCTTATGGTCGTTGTTTGGTGGTCGACAAGTGGGATCATTTTACTAGAACTCCTTAAATCCTGGCGAAACAGTAACAGTAGAAAAATATTGTCAGGAAATTGAAAAAATGCATGAGAAGTTGCATCGTTTAAGGCCAGCATCAGTCGATCGAAGACGATCAATTTTTCTTCATGAAAACGCCCGAACACACGTTTCACAAATGAATTTAAAAAAATTAAATGAACCGGGTTGTGAATCTTTACCTCGACCACCTTATTCTCCGGACCTGTCTCCGACAGATTATCATTTTTTTAAACATTTCAGTAATTTCCTACGGGAGAAGGTATTCAGAGATCAAGCATCAGCTCAAAGTGCTTTCAATGATTTCGTTAATTCCAGGACTCCAGAATTCGATGTTGTAGGAATAAACAAACTTGTTTCCCGTTGGGAGAAATTATGCAGGCCAGTGATCTGTATTTTGATTAATAAACATAATTTTTAACCGACATATGCGTCTCTATACTCGATACGTACAAACCGCAGTTATTTTTGCACCGACCTAATAAATAATAATAAATCCTAATCACTGTATACAGATATGGAACATAAATTCACAAACAACTCATAAATATCTGTGTGAAATATTTAAAAGCAAATACTGTATTTTAAATATTAAATCATTCATTAAATACGCTCGTTCTATACGGGTTTATATTTTATTTCTGATAAAACGTCACATAATAGTGATTTCCATATATACGTACATATGTAAAATAAAAAAAAAGTTCTCATAAAAAACATATATTTTTTCTCCATTTCAGTACGTTATCGTCTGACCTAAATCTCTTAAAATATGTACGTACATTTAATTTCGAAATTTAAAAAAACACTCAAACGTTTATTTATGTATTACTGTAAATGATATCTGAATATTACACGGAAAATTCGTATAATTATTTCATTCGTTTTTTGAATGTAGCTCTTTGTGAAACAGAAAAATTGTTTTCATCTTTATCGTACATAAATGTTTCGTTAGATTCTTACATACCTGTGAAGAAAAAAAAGTACAAAAATCATTTTATATCAATCAACTGCATTTTTAATTCCAAACCAGTCGGGCAGAATTATCTTGAAAACCAATCACCATCATTTAATAAACACATTATAAAATTCTTGAATTCTCCTCGAAGAAATATCGATTTAGGAAATATCCAGTCTGTTGTCTCATAAGTAATTACTCATAAATGAAATTAGCTACTCGTGACTCTCTTCCGAGTCTACCGTAGTCGTTTTAGAATGTACGAAAAAATTAGTTATTTCATTTTATTTTCAACGAAAAGAAAAACGTATTTAATAAGCGCTCTGTGTGTCAGATTGGATTAGCATATTCTGAAATGTCTTTAGTAAGCTACGATTTTTTAGTATATTTATGAAAAAGACCAATATTTATTATTGGTTTAGATGGATGTGTACACTCTTTTTAATTATTATATGGAATGAGAGAATATATCGCTTTTGTCACGTTTAATTATGCGGTGAAAACTCATCAGTTAACTGAAAACTTACACAAATCTTCAACCTGTATTGTACATTGTGACATATATTAGTGTCACTCGTTTGTTTTGGCTTCGTTACGTTGTAAACATTACTCATTGACTGTGTTTTTTTTTTTAATTGTACGTTTCTACATAATTATGAAATGGTTTTGAATTGTTTACTCGTTTTCATAAAATCTTTTTATTAATTCATATTTTTTTCTATAATTTATTTACAAAGATCTCTTGATAGTTGTGTGAAAAATGATAGAGTTTTTACTATAAACTGTTTACTTTACAGCATTTGTTTATCGATGAAAAATTATACAGCGCCAACTTTTTCTTAATCGTGTTGGAATTTATGAAAGAATTATTGATAACTAGTAATTTTCTTAGTTGTATATTAATTATTTTATGTTTGTGCATATACACATAAATTACCATTTGATAATCCACTGCTGGATAAATATTTCATTTAATTGTAAACTGTCTGTTTTGTTTCTTCGTCGATTCCATGAAGTAAATTATATATTTAATAATTTTAAAAAATAATTCATATACTCATAACAGTTTAATTATCTATTTAAATAATCTGTTTGAACACTTTAAATTTTTTTCTTATCTACAATACAGTTTTGACATATTGACAAAATTCATTTTCGCAAACGAATTCTTTTTTAATTCATAAATCACACTGAATTTTCCTCATAAAAAATGTTCTATAAATGATGATTGATCAATGTGATTTTTTCGTTATCAAGAGCGTCAAGGTACAGAAAAATACACGATAAAAAATACAGATTTTTTTGTATCTTGGTACTCTGAGGATGATGGCATAACCATCGGAATGTGTATAACAATCAAAAAACGATCAAGAATCATTCATTGAACATTTTTGATTAGAAAAATTCTTTGTGATTTCCAGATTGAGAAAAGATTCGTTTGTGAAAATATTTATTTTTAATCGTTTTTTTAATTTTTCGAATTAGTAACCTTCGAATGAACTTCCGGATTCTGTCTTGGGGGAAAAAAAACGCTTTGGTCACTTGCGGCGCAGCAGCTTTTGTATTAATGACCTCATCAGAAAGAACCTTTAATCCACTCAACTTTCTTCTCGATGACCCGAAAAAATATAAATCACTTGGTATTAAATCGGAACTAAATCCAGGAGTTCAATTCTAGATCTTGAATACACTGATTTGTTTCATTAATGTGTGAGGAGTACGATGCAAGAATGACTGCGCAGGAGAAATGTTTTTTCCCAGAACACGGAATTTACAAACTCATTAATCGTTGGATTAAGTCCATACACTCGCGATGGAGGATTGTACAGAAATATAACTTGAATAATATCCTCCTGTATGAAGAATAAGATTTTTGTATTTCTTAAATGCCTTTAGTGTTTGACTTTCTCTCGTATTTTGTCATTTAAACCCCACAATCCTCGTCCATAGTAGTAATAAAGAAAACATAGTGATTCAATAGCTTCCTCTTTACACAAAGTCAAATTTTAGATTTCAATATTGAAGATTTTTGTTCGGTTGAGTTCGATTCCATTATTCTTCTGCAGGCATCTTTAACAAATGATCTGTTTTTGGTAATAAGTTGGTCCAAATAAAGATATTTCGTAACTTGACCGATTTATATTTTTTATATTTCATTTTCCTTGGATAAAAAAACTTAAATTATTACTGAACACACACATACATATATATACATATATATATATATATATATATATATATATGTGTGTGTGTGTATATATATATTTATTTATGAATGTATACAATAAGAAAATTAGATTTTTAAATCAGTTCTTTTTATTTTTATATACTTAAGTAATAAGTACGATTTAGAACCACTCAAAATGACTATTATTTAATAAAAAGAATACAGTTAAGAGTGGGTATTTGATTTAATAAGATCATCACAAATTACCCACTTATGAGTCGCTTCGAGTCATTGACACATACACAGTTATGCATTTATGTACGTATTTATTTTTTGTGTGCGGTTTATGTGAAATAAGAAAAAAATGTTTTCGGTTTTTTCTCCGACCTTAATCAGAAAAGATCGAGATCGCTTTAATTAAACGAGTTAATGTTAATTAAAAATGGCGTCACAAAAGTATTAGATGTTGTTTTACAGTTATCCGTTTTTAATCATGTTTTTTTTTTCTTTTTGATCGGTGAAATCAATTCGATTCGAAGCCAAATAATAACATGTCTTACTAATAAACGTCACAACAATGCACAATACATACGACGTTTTTTTTACCTTCTGCTTGATAATTTTACGGATCAGTTCGTCAGGGGAACGAATGTGTGGCCAGATTTGTGTGTTCCGTAACGTTCATAACACGAAACAGTCATCCCGTCATAACATCATGAAATAAATAAAAAAAAGAAACATACACTAAATACGTTGTACTCGTATCGCTTATCAATTAAAGTCTTGTCCGTTTGACATGACACTGTGTTAAATTCATAAAATTCCAAACTAATGATTCGATCTCACGAGATTTTTGAATTAGGTGGAAGTGTTGTTTGTGTGGCCTGTGACGGCCGTGTTAGATAATGGTCGAATTGTTTCGTATGAAATGTATTTCTTGTTGATTGTTTTTTATTCGTTGTCCGTTGAGAAAATTGATTTTGACTTTTGAACGGTGTGTGACAGTGATCTTCAATCGAAATTGTATTGTGTCATCCCATAAAAGCGGTGCGGTATTTTCATATAGGTAAAAATGAATGATACAGTACTTTGCACCAAGGAGGCTATAAGAAGGGGACCGAACTCGCCCGATTACCTATTGTAGTCAATTTATGAAACTCGGAAATCGGATGGCGGCGCTAGTTGGAGAATTAAGGGACTTATGCGTGAAGGGAGATGGGTACAATGTCATCGTGTGTGTTGGTGTGTGTCGTGTATATGCCTCGGTACTATGACAACCATACCATGACAACCTCGATCACTTGTTTTTTTAATACGCACCGCGTTCCGCGCAGAAGTGACCGACTGAAACTCGAACAACTATTTTTCGCTGCCTCCCAATACCGGAATTCGGTCTCCTTATAGCCTCCTTGCTTTGCAATTATTTCAATTTCTTCCGGTTTTTTGAAAATTTTTTCTGGATTCTAAACTTCAAACCACACCTATTTTCTGAAGCAAAAACCTTCTTTTCAAAATCGGCTTAAAAGCCAAGAGCTAAGACCTTCGACCAAACCCTCAATTTTCCGTCCAACGCACACCATTGCGGCGTTGCATAAAAAGTACTCACGACAATAAAATTATTTCTGATTTTGATTTTGATTTCCATTTATTGCAATAACGTATTAGATGCACATGCGGCTCAATTGTGCGTAATGTTTTCTCAGTGTTATCGTGGAAGATTGACAGAATTTACAAGAAAAAAAATATTAGTTGTCATGGAAGTGTCAAAAGAGCATATTAGGCATATTTTGTTTTGAGAGTTTCGTCAGAGCAACAACGCTACAAATGTAGTGAGGAAATTGTGGAAAATTTATGCCTCAGATGTTATTAGTCTTGACCAAGGACACAGATGATTTTAAAGATTTCAGTCCGGGAACTACAGTCTTGAAGATGATGAAGGGTCAAGACACTTTCACAAATGAATTCTTTTTTTCATTCCAAAAACCTCACAAGTTATTTTCTGATCAAACATTTTCACCGAGATACAGAAATATTTGTGAGATTTTTCCATACCTTGGCGTTCTGAAAATGATGGTTTAGTTGGCATCGTCATTGAAATCCGCATAACCAATGATCAATAATAATGTATTGAAAATTTTTAATTAGACTTTTGTGTGGGTTTTAGAATAAAAAAAGAGTACATGTGTGAAAATCGTTTTTTTTTAATTTATTAAAACCGTAAATATTTTTTTTTTTGCTATCCACGAACAAATGAAACACGAAAAAATCTGTTCTTTATTTCAAAATCGTTGAAATTCTTTTAAATTATTCGATCAGAAAAACAAAACTATTTCGGTACGTCTCCTTTAGTATAAAAAGTAACTCATTTAGTGAGTGAACAGTAGTACGGTGTGTGTGTGTGTGTGTATTTCGAAATATAAAAACATGAACATTGTGAAAATTATCTACTATCCCTCGAGTGATGAATACTTGTTCAGGTCAACCTACCACTGTGTAAACTGGGGGTACAATGTTTAAAATTGTTTAGCAAATTGCTATATAGCTTCATTATAATACAAAAACTAGAGGTGAGCTGATAGGAACGCGTTTGATTACAGGGCCGAAAACATTACATTGCGTTCGAAAATTTTCACAGAAAAATGTAATAGTTCCGTTTAAAAAAATTATCTGTTTATGTACAATATTACGGTTGTATTTTTTATGAATGGGTTTGTGACAGTTCAGATAAATCGTTTTGATTAAGTCTTGCTCAATTACCACAGATGTAATAAACGTTCACTGATTATTTCACTCCAAAATTTCCAAAGATTGAACGACAATGAACACAGTGTTAACAGTTGATTAATACTACAATAGATACTATTAAGTTGGTAGGGAAAAAATTGCGGTTTTTTTTTTTAATTAAACCTTATTTTTTTCAATGAAATTGTCATTTCGTCGTGTTCATGTTGATATCATTTTAAAGCGCATTTTTCGGTCTGTATTTTGGTAACATCGACTTTGGTTTTATTATTGATTTTGATTCAAATTCGGCTATTGAATTAAAAATGGAAAAGAAGAAAATATTAGAAAATTTTTGTACGAGTTTAAAACGGGTGGTATAGCAGCAGAAAATGCTCGTAAACTGAACGATAATTTTGGGGTGGGTGTTGTTAAGGAACGTACGGTGCAATGGTGGTTCCAAAAATTTCGTACTGGGGACGAGAAGCATGAAGAAGATCGCGGTCGTCCTTCTTCAGTTTATAACAACGAACTGAAAGCGTTTATTGAATCAAAACCACCCAAAACAATTCGAGAGCTTGCACAAAAGTTAGACATCAATCATCCAACAGTTCTGGACCACTTAAAACAGCTAGGAAAATCAAAAAAGCTGTAAATATATATGAATTTGAAGGTCATAAACCGCAATTATTTTTCTACCAACCTAATAAAATAGAAAAATTATAAATGTAATATCTTGTATCTGTAATCCCGTCGGTATGTTGTCCTGGAGGTCTTCTTCCTATAGGATCAACTGTAAGTCTATTCTCCGCGACCAGTTTCGACACGTGTACCATATTCAGGTGGTTTTTTAAAACTCATTTTAATAGTAGAGAAGACTTAGTTTAATAACAGTCTTCAAAATCTACCTGAAGTTGGCACACGTGTCGAGACCGGTCGTGGAGAATAGACTTACAGCTGATCCTGTGGGAAGAAGACCTCCACGACAAGATGAAAAATATTTAGATTTTTTACAAAAGAACTGTGTACTCAGTCCTATCGTTAACTGTGCGTACTTGTTGATCGCATAAATGCTCTTGGAATTAATCATTAACGCATTGGAATATAGCAATTGTTTGAATGATTGACATCGTTCTGTCGATTGAAAATCAATTTTATCGAATGTACCAGTACTTTTCCATATTGAAGAATCGCCGCAAGCATTGAAACAACTGAATCCGAATCGTCGAAACAACGAATAACAAATGAAAGTAATTGTTCTATATACATACGTTTAGAACTCTGTATATAAATGTTTAAAATACATATTAACAGTTATGTGTCAAGTGGAAACTGTTTTTTCTTCCGCTGCAGAATAATTATTCAAATCGTTTCTTTTCCCTCCATAGCGACACACTGACTTATGTAACGTATTTATTAACATACATAATTATATTAAAATGTATAACGGATCGCAAAAAGAACATAAAGAAATAATATGTTAATACCAACCTTCGATTAGGTTTGATGTTAATATCTTTCCTTCGAGCCCTTAACATAGTTGATTTAGACATACTGCAATTTTATAACACTCCGTTTAAACACACTCTAGTCTAAGTTATAGTTTTCAGTCCATTTTTATTTTATACTGACAGTTTATATGTTAATTCGTATCCATGTTTTCATGCTGAAGTGTTTCTCGTCGCTAACTTCATTTCGTACACTTTACAGCTGATCACTGAAATTCAGAAATGAAACAGGTTTATTATATTTTTACATAAAATGATCCGTTTGAGATTATTATTTTATAATTTACAAACAATCAGACTTGTATTCGAACACTTGTTAATTATAAACAGAATAGTAGCGATGAGATTGGATTGTTTCTTTATTCTTGAATTGTACTGGATTATTCACAATGACATATTCGAGAAATGCGATTGGAACCGTATTTATTTTACCGATTATTTATTTTAATTTATGTGCGAATCAGTAGGAATTGTTTATTAGTCCGTATTATAATTCAGTGAGGTTATATCTGATCGAACAGCCGGTTATGTCGAGTCAAAAATCGGAATGTTTGCCATAAACACGTTTCTTTTCACTTTGGTTTCATTTTTTTAAAAAATATTTTTCATCGTAAAGTACAAGTAAGTTATTCATCCGCAGAGATAAGGAGTATATAATGTATGCACACCTTTTTTTTTAGATAAAGAAAATCTTCGCAAACACGGCAGATGATTCGTTTAATAGGTCACGTTTTGAACGAATTCGTTATATTTAGAACGTTCAGTGTGGTTTAGTGTCTTGTCCTACACTGCTATTAACATGTCTTTAAATTTGTTTTTATTTATTTGTCTCTACAATACTTATACTACAAACGAGCACGATTATTTATCGATCATCTATTAATAGTTATAACTTTCAGTGTATCGACATACGGCGGACATTGCCGTTATTCGACGTCAATTAATTTTTCAGCATCGGTTTTCGATCCACTTTCATTTATTTTTGCGAAAATCCGTTTTATTTTCACACTTTTAAGGTTATGGATATTTTACAAGTCAAACATCCGGTGTAAAATAGCGTTCAACTTTTAACTATTTTAAACAGTGACTCATTGTAGTAGAAGCTTTCATACTCGGAGAATGCTTTCTGTCTCTGTTTCGGTTTAAAATAGACACAAATTTTGTACAGTGTTCCGAAAACATACAAAAGGACATAATAAAACGATATTAAGTATGTTGCGGTGTACGTGAAAGGTGATTAATTGTTTAATTGTTTATATTATCGGAGGAATACTCTTTTTATGATAGAAAATGTTATTTTTAGAGGCAGTTACATTCGATTGAGTCATGTTTACGCGTAACGCATACTTGTAATGTTTGTTTTTTTTTAACGAGTTGATTGAATGTTTTATATAGAAATATAACTATTTTTGCTGCGCGTTGCTTACAGTAAAATTTAGAGTAAATAATAGGATTTGCCACGTGTATTAAAAGACTGAATAACTCTTAGTCAGTCGGTACGAACTTGACATTTTTTTTCAGTAATTTATATCCGTAGGCTTGTAGAACTTAAATAGAAAGAATACAGAGAGAAAAACTATTGAAAAGTTTTTATAGACTCTATCAATTCCATAGAACATCAACGTAGATTTTCAAACAAAGATAAGTTAGATGGATGGTTTTATGAGATTTTCAGTAATTTAAAAAAAGAGATCACATTTTTTTTTTAAAAAAAAACAGATATCGTTGATATAATTAACGATAAAATATCATTTATCGTGTGATAATTGAATGAAAAACCACTAACATTTTCTCATATCTATGCATAAGATGTTTTTTATTGTTTTCTCTCGAATTTATTTTCATTAAACATGATTAAAATTCGAAATTTTAACCATTAATAATCAGGGAAACTGATAGCCTTTCTGCTTAATTTTCGAGTAAAAATATTTCAAATAATGCTCATAAGCAGCAATCGAAAAATAAAAATAAAAAATAAAAAATCATTTTTGGATCAGGTATTTTGACAGATTGTTTTGAATGTCTGATATAGTTGGCCGTGGTAAAAAAAAAACAATAGCCTGTTTTTCTAATGAAGTATGTATAATAATTCTTATTAAATTTCTTTTTTGAAAAAAATTCGGATGATATTTATTAACTTGTATCGTCTATCGGTCACTGTCGCGGTGTTCAAGAGAATAATCCATAAAAAATAATAAAACATAATTTTCTTTAAATGTAAATTAAACAAATATCTAACACGCCTGTGTTGGTTTAGAAAGTTAAACATTCATTTGTCGATTCAAATATTTTGACAGATTGTTTGGATGTCTGTTATAGGTGGCTATGGTAAAAGAAATATACATTTTTTTTGTACCTCAAAAATGTTCTAAGAATATCAATGTACGGTTTGGTTGTTAGAAGTGACTTTTTTTTATTTATCTCTGACAGACGTGATATTCGAAATAATAATTGAGTAAAATTTAATAAAGAATTTTTTTATAAAAAAAACAAAACAATCGTAAATGGTTGTTTTTAAAAAGTAAAAAAAATACTGATTAAGGTATTCTGACCGATTGTTTTCAATGTCTTTTATAGGTGGCTGTGATAATAACAACAGCCAGTTATTTGTATGAATTATTAAAAACGGTAGGAAAGTTGAGCTTGCGGTTTTTCATATAACTTTTTAAAATCGAACGCTGGCAGTTACGAGTTTGCGAAAAAGTGTCTGTTAGATTGACTCGAAGTTTAAGTTATTTAAAAAATTATAATTTTTTCGTTTGTCATACAATTTTAATATTTCGATAGAAAACATTCTATCCCTGTAAAAATATGTATTTTAAATGTATCATGATTTTTTGTTGAATTTCAATATGACTTGATGGACCGAATTGAAGATGTGTTTGGAATAGTTTATTGGAAATTATATTTGAAAATACACTATTAATCTGTACCATCGTCATCGATTAGTACATAAAAGTCCAACAATCAAAAATAATTTATGATCATTTATTGAATATTTTCGATCAGAAAAAAAAGTTATCGCTTGTGGCGTGAGAGAATAATTCATGAGTTTCATTAGAAATTAATTTGTCATAATATATAATGTTTGTACATCCATAATAAATTTAATAAAAATATTATTTTTAAAAAGTTTTACATTTTAGATGTTTGATTTGAGTTTCAATGAAACTTGTTTGTCACATCTGTTAAATTAGATAAGAAATATTCCTCTCGATCATTTAGCAAATAGAAAATCTTTGATTAATAACACATGTTCTCATTATATCACAAACAAATATAATCCGCCACTATCGTTAATATTATCGAAATTTATGGTTTGTTTACAAAATAGACGACCTGTTTCGACTACGATTTAGATTCGGAGAAAAAGTAAACATTATAAAATCGTAAAACGGAAAGTTACGAAAATGTTGTATGCATTTGTGCCAGGAAAAATAATTTATGAAGCGCGTCATTGTGGAGCACAAAAAAAAATATGACATACATTAGACATGGCGGGAAACATTGCGACATGTTGAATAATTAATAAAGGCATCTACGAAAGCGGAATTTATTACCGAAAATAGAGTAATTTTATTCAAAAATTACGAGAACATGACAACGACAATATTTTATTTTTTTACTGTCAAAGCACTTCTTGTGCTCTCGCGATGTTGTGAAGCTTCAACGCAGGCCGTGACGTGTGAAATATCATTTTGTAATTTATATTTTATACATACATACATATATATATATATATATATATATATATATATATATATATATATATATATATATATATATATATGTTTGACATTTTAATCATAAACTGTTTACTTTTTACCATTTCGTATATTATTACCAAGAAATAAAATCTGAAGAATCGTTTTGTATTAAAATATTTTTTATTAATAATTTGTCTTATCCAATTTGAATTTTTTGGATATTTTTCTACTCCGCGTTATACTGAAAATGTAATATTTCAATGAAATGGCGTCACACAACTATTATATTTCTTAGTATGTGTCACATATAAACATGCTTCTTCACAGTTTCCTATCAATTTTTTAACATTTTTATATCTGTCGTTGGATCAACAATGTGTGGAATTGATTGAAAATATCACTCTATTATTTTTAAACCGCGAGACGAACGGAAATATTGATAATAAAGCTTATAACAGAATTAAAGCATAGAATATGGCAACGGCAGAGAACAGAAAAAAAATAGAGATAGTATTTTAGTCCTTCACAAATGAATTCACAAATTCTCTTTTCACCCAGCAAACCATACACTTTTTTTGTGATTTATCGAGTGAAAAAGGAATTCATTTGTGAAAGTGAATTTAGTCACAATGGGAGAACTGTATTGAATATTTAAAGGTTTCTGAAAACTGATTCAATTGTAAAAGTAAATTTGGCCAGTGGCAAATACTATAACTGTTTAATCCTGGGACGCCAAAATTTATTACAGTATATAAAAAGTTTGTACAGTTTTTATTGGTTATTATTTTATTAAATAAAATTAATATTTACTCTCTTGTGATATTTTTATATTAAAGCTGATACAATGAAAGCAGCGAAAGAGAACAGAAGAAAGGTAGAATTATCAAAAAAGAGTCGGTTAGAGTGTCGATGCTGTACTTGTTTTCATATTAGTTGATGATAGATACTAGAAATTCGTAACCGTTTTTAAAGTCTTTTTATTGATGGTTTTAAATAAATATAGAATATGTAAATTTGACAGATAACACTGATGCTGTTTTTTTTTTGTTTCGTTCATTTTCATTATGACATGCAAATCAGTGTTGCGTAGAACTTTTTCACAGCCCTCTACTTTGATTCTGTTTCTGTTATAAGCATCGACGTTGTAAAGTAACAAAGAACGCAGCCAGTTGCCTAGCAACCGTACAAATACACGATCAAAAACACCTTGATTCTTTTATAATATTTTAGACCATAGCAATCAAGCTTGTTAAAGTGTTCAGTACTTGTGAACAAAGGTACGTGGCGAAGTAACAGATACAAAGATGTCTTCCCATGTTGAAATATTTGCAAATTGACGAATTCAGTTCAATTTGTTTCAGACAATTGAATAAGTTCTAACTTGCGGCTATCTCGGTTCAAAAAATTAAGTTAACAATTGAATGTTTCCGCTTAGTTATTATATTTCTTTATCAATTTACTACAAAGCGAAAATTACCATATTATTTTTATTTATTTGAAAATTACCCTATTACAACTGTTAACCCTTTTCACTCCAGAATTTCTAAACGTCAGTCTGTAAAGAGAGATAAGCACGTGAAATGATTAATTGGATTAGAACTTTATGTGTGTTTTTTTAGTATTTCATGTCATGGTCTTTATGGCTGTAATAACTTTTTACATTTTTTCGTGTTTAAAAAATACGTTGATCATCAAAGATTCATATAAGTTTGTCTTATTTTTCATGTCGATCATTTTTATAATCAAAGTATTGTATAACGTTTTTAAAATATTTAAATTTTTGCATGGATAATTTTCAGTGTGTTAATAATCAATTTTAAAAATACAGTTCTGACATTTTAACTAAATTCACTTTCGCAAATGATTTCTACTGTTACTCCACAAACCATCTACAATCATCATTAGTGTTTAGAAACTAAAAAAGATTTTCCTATACCTCCACGCTTTGAACTATCGACATTCGCATAAACAATCAAAAATGATTAATAATCATTTCACAATATCGTTCTGACATTGTGGCTAAATTCGTTTTCATAAATGAATTATTTTTTCACTTCACCCACACAAAAATGTGTTTCTGATCAAAAATGCTCAATAAATGATTACTGATTGTTGTTTAGGCACATCTAGATCATCCTTAAAGCAACAAGGTACAAAAATCTGATCAGATTTTCCCGGATTTCCTTGAAAGTAATAATCATTTATTATTGAACAGGGGGAAAATGTGAGGTGAAAAAAAATCCATTTGTAAAATCAATGTATAATTTATAAAAATAAAACAATTAATTAAGAAGTGAATTCACTATCGTGTCTCAAAAATGTTATATGAAATTTAGAATAATCGAAAAGATCAATTCTCACTTTAAATATATGTTCGAAACTTGTCATCTTTATATATCATTCGAAATAAGTTTTAGGTTAACAGAAGTGACAAGGAACGTACAATTATCGGATACTGTTATGCGCTAATTATCCTTGTGCGGCACTGTTCTATAATTTGCTTTATTACTGTATTGTGTTATCTAATTATCGTGTATCTAATTCGTGCAACCTAATAAAGTTGATAGTACGACGATGGTTGTATTATAGTGACGTAGGTTTGGCATACGAAATTCGCATGGGTGAAATCTCCTAATTTCTCATTTATAAGTAATGCCGACATTTGATCGATTTTCTAATTAATTAATCGATTTATATAATTAAGTAATTTATTTTTTATTTATTTACATTTATAAACATTTTTTCAAGATTTCAATTTCTAATATGGTTTTTGTTTTTAGTACTGTGCTTAAATTCATTTTCAAAAATTAACTTTTGATAACAGATTATCTGCATTTTCATCGCGATCCTCTTCCAAACAATAAAGTACAGAAAAATTTCAACGACAAAAAAAATCGAAGAGTTTTCGCATTTTAATTAATTAATTTTAATCAAAAAATTGCAGTTTTTGGGATGAAAACAGAGATTGTCCGTGAAAATAAATTTAGTCATAGTGTCCAAACTATATTAGAGGCTTTATTTAATTTTAATTTTTGTAATAATTGTGATATGAAAATAAATCTAAAATAAGCTCTGAAATCATGTACATTGAATTAGACATTTTCTGTGTTTTTCTGACGGTATGTCATGTCATGGGATAAATTATTTTCATTTAACATGCACTGTAATCATGTTTACAGAGGATGATTGAAAAACCGGTCCGGTTGTTTTTCAGTCAAATACTTGCCTCCATCATTTAAAAAATTAAATAACCACGGCGCGAGCTCTTACGTCGACACCTGTGTGAAATCCGTACACAATAGTTAAACGATGAAAACACTTCACAAGAACTTTTTACAAATATTTTCTTCGAAAAAAACAAAAAAAAAATATACATATATCTTCTCGATTTTCGAATGTCATAAAATCGTTCGCTGCGCAGAAGTCAGCTACAGACAGTGGTGAAAAAAAAACGTATCACGGTTATTACCATGCCACGTGTATAAATAATTTCGGCTCCGTCGAAATGTCAAAGAAAAAAAAACACACACGCGCACACACACACACACACGAAACTACATCGCACACTCGATCGTCGTTATCATTATATCGTCGTCGTTTTGCCTCAGCATGTTACGTTCGTCCGTCCATTCCATCAGTAACGAATTGATCTGCGGTGTTTACATTATCGTCGAGTTTATTTTTATCGTTCCTTCCGTTCTTTTTTAGGCGCTACGTAACTCTTAAACGCGACTATTCCTTCTGTTGTCAAATATACAATGTACGATACGACTAGGAACGCACACACTCCAATGCCAATATTTGTCAAAATCTCGCAATACTCGTTGCACAGATCCTCCTCTATCTTAATAAATTTACGTTTCATCGAGATATCCATTGCGTATGAGTTTCGTAGTCACGTGATACGCGGATTATTTTTAGAGATCTGAAACAGATAACATTCGCGTTAGAAAACATTGAGGCATTCGCATCAACAGAACTTGCGATGAGAATCGGTATTTTTTTTTTTTAGAAATGACACACCATGAATGAAACGTTTGTCTACTGTTAAATCTACGTGCGCTATGTTTTTTTTTTCATAACGACTAGAACTCTTTTATTTCAGTTCAATGTCCAGAAAGTATAGATTTCGAAATTTCAAAACGTTTACCCGCAAATGACAGCATTTGTTTCGTAATGTATTTGAAATTATAGATTTGACACCCCGAATACTAAATCATCGGTGACTATACTTTTTAGTTCTGAAAACAATCCGGTTCGAAATTCGAATCTTAGAATAAATTTGTTGAATACCGAATGATTTTTTCAAACTTTAATAAAATATTTTAGAAAAATAAATTCCATCACTGTATAGTTCTGACACTATGGCTGACCGTTTGAGTTTTCATCAATAATTATTGATTGTTTTAGATTTTTATGTACCGACACAGAATCTAAAATAGTCAAAACTGTAATACAGAAAAAATGGTGTCAGTGAATATTTTAAAGCACTTTTAATTCAATTGTTGAACATCTTTTAATGTTTTATGATTCAGCAGTAAACATTCGTATTTAATTTTAATTTTTTTGATATAAAAGTTTATATAGAGTTTATTTTTTTTAAAAAATAATGTAACAGTACAAAACGGAAAAATATTTATATTAAAAAAAAACACAGTTTTAGCTGAGATTAGATTGTGTTATTATACAGCCTCATTATAATTTATTTCTAAATCCATATCGTCCCTATTACATTAGTAATAATTTATACGATCTCCATCTGTTCACGTCTATCAAGATTGCCTACTTGATCTCATAACATTCCAGACGCATCAAATGTCAGTATTGTTAGTATGAAAAAAATGTACACAGATTTTTAACATTCCGGCTCGAATGTAAGTTCTTCCTGAAAAACAAATAATTATATAAACTAATATCTAATGACGTACGATATTAATTAGGTCGCGTGTGCCTATTCTCAAAATTAAAATTAAATAAATTGATCGACGCGGGCGAGAAGTATATTTCAACATTCAAAACAATTGTATTGTGAACCAATTATATGTATATCAACGTGACACGGTTCGTACGGATGCGAAAATTCAATTTTACAATTTATTATACAAGCTTTTCTATAGATGTTTTTGTTGTGTGCTAATGAACTTTTGAACATTTATTGATATTTTATGTGCAATGAAAAAATGCATTTCAATAATTTGTCAATAAACGATTGTTTATTGTTTTCGTTTATTTTTAATATATTGTTTTATACATTCTTTTGTTTACATATATATATATATATATATATATATATATATATACATATATACACATATACATATATACACATATATATATATATATATATATATATATATATATATATACACATACATACATATATATGTTTGTATGACAGTCGGTGTCAATCCATTGTAAAGTGTAGACACTTTCCCACAAGTCTCAATTTTCAGAGTGTTTTCTATGAAATTGCAGTGACTTGTTCGTCGTGTTCGTTCGGCCATCTTGAATTTGGTCTTTTTTTCTAGAAAATTTTGATTTGATTGCACTTATGTCGTAATAGAATGGATCGTGGCCAGCCCTTTACCATTTAATCATCTTGGTTTTGTTTATCATGAATATATATATATATATATATGCGGTGGTTCAATTTAGGCTTCCACATGAAAGTATTTAAAAAAATGCAAAAATTAAAAAAAGCATATTTTTATTTTTTGCATTTTTTTAATACTATTATGCCGAAGTCTAAATTGAATCACCCCATATATATATATATATATATATATATATATATATAAATTAATATATGAGATGTACAAACTAATTCGGTGTTTTTTTAATTACATAAAATGAATGTTTTATGTAAAAAATGCAACTGAATTAAGATTCGATTAAAAATCCGCGTAAAACGCAAGTCGTGACTGTCTTATTGAAAAAGTTTATAAAAAATAACATAACAAAATACAATGTTAAAATGTGTAACAATTTTTGACCGTGTGACCGATATCAACCAATCAGAGAATGAATAAAAGTCAAGGGAACGGGGCATCATCACTGGATCATTTTTATACTGTAGAGAGATTTTACAAATGGATTCTTTTCCACCCCAGAAACCACAATTTCTCTAATCAAAAATATTCAATATTTGATTATATATCGTTTTTATCGTCGCGTATGTGATGTTTTGATGACGGCGGTATCGTCATCAAAGTGTCATGGTACAGAACAATTAAAGATGACGGTAGATTTAAAACAAAACAAAAAAAAAACACTTTCTATATCGTAGCGTTCTGACGGCGACGCCGTCGCCATCGAAGTACGCATGACCGACAATTAAACGATCAATAATCAATTATTGAACATTTTTTGATTAGAAAAGTTCTTTGTGTTTTCTTGAATGAAAAAATGATTCATTTGTGAAAATTAATTTTTAGCCGTAGTGTCAAGAATTAGTATATCATTACTTGTTTCTAGTTCTGATACTTAAATTTCCACTGAAAATTCTCTCCAGTTATTATTATTATTACACAGTTCAGTATAATAAAGTAGAATCGTTGTTGAACGCAAGTCAACACTCCAGAGTAATAAATTGCGGATAGTGTACATTGTATCTATAAACATTCTGCAGAACTGTTTCAGTGGTACGAAAAATAAACCGAACAATAATGTCTCCGGATCGATAAGCGTTTTTACAATTTTTACGATTCGTCTGGGTTTACTCTACAAGTGTCGTTGCGTAACCAGACGTCGATCTGTCCACGTGACTATTGTTACACATATTTACATTGGAATCAAACGATTTTCTTTTATTACAAAGTTTAAATATTTGCGTGGGACGAATTTGTGTATAGAAGGAATGCAACGGAGAAACAAACACACGTCTACGTATAAAATACATGTTTATACATCTATAGATGATATGTTTACACCATACTAACGACCTTCTTTATATAAAACAGATCCACTCATAACAATAATATTTAAATAATTCGTACGTTAATATTAAATATGTATACGCTAAATATTAAACACACACACGTGCATGCGTTGTCGGTATGAAAAATGTAGACACGTGTAATGCAAAAAAAAATACACATAATTTCATGTAAAAAATAGATTTTAGTGAAACAAACTTTATCGTTATTTATTTACAAATCAATAAAATTAGAAACATTGGATCATCACATAAGTAATGAGTTTTTTTTTAAAAAAAAAATCTTATAAGCAACAATTACAAAACGATTAATAATAATTGATAAAACATTTTTGATCAGAAAAATATGAGTGGAAAAATAAAATTATCACTGAAAATGAATTAGCTACAGTGTTGCGACTAATTTATTATCTAGCTCAGGGGTGGGGAACCTGTAGCTTTCTAGGACTTTAAATGCGGCCTTTTGACTGAATCCAAATTTTGCAGAACAAATTCTTTTGTTTAAATGAAACTCATGACGGATACCCATCGAGAAGGTCAACTGAAACTGCGTACCTCCATGCTACAGTCAAATATACAAATGCTTTCCAACAAAAAGCAGATATAACACACATTAAAAGATTAGTTAACTTTAAAATTAACAAATAGTTGTCATTTTTTTGAAATTATTAAGTACCTAGTAGTTGAATTTTTATCAAATGATATACGGTTTTTAAGTATATCCAATTTGAAGTTTCATGAATACGGATTTATTTGATTAAAATAAATGCGGACTTCCAACATGAAAAGGTTCCCCGCCCCTGCTCTAGTTCACCACTATCTAATCTTTACCTGAATCTGATTTTCAATATACTTTTTTTTTACAAGTACTTAACTTACTATAAATAAAACATTATTTTAATATCTGTTCATAATGATTATTCTTCTTACAATTTTTAATATTCTGAGATCAATGTCCGGCTCAATATTTACCTTCGCCTACAAACATTTTTAACTTACTTAGAATGTGTTCAAATACATTTATTTTCGAAATTCATTCAGTGCGTTCGCTATTTCGAAACTGAAAATTTCAATTTATTTAAGTAATATTTATAGTAAACGGTTTCATTCATTTGAATTTATTTTTCTAATGTCCATATCTCGATTGATCTCTCTGACCGTTTCTTAATTGCACTAAAATCATGGATATTTATTTTCAAATGTTCATCATATGAGTTAATAATATCTACATTGATTTAAAACAAACGTGTGTGTGTATACATATATATATATATATATATATATATATATATATATATATATATATATGAGTATTAGATGAATTATTTTAAAATAGACTTAAATAAGAAATATTTTTTTTTTTAATTTAAATAAAATATTTACGTTATTTTCTTGATAGATATTCTTAGTAGTCTGTGAAGACCAGTCTCAGTATGATTAAAAATATTTTTTTTAAAAATAAATACGTTCATTTAACCTATAAATTTTTGTACATTTTCTAACAAATTCGAAGAATGTATACAACGATTACAAAAACACTAAGGAATTTATAAATATTTGAAAAATATATTTTTTCATATATATATATATATATATATATATATATATATATATATATATATATATATATATATATATATATATATACTAGGGGGCTTCGATCGTCAACCTCCGAGCTCTGCGCTCGCCCACTTGTCAATTATAAGTATGCACATGTAACCCAATGAAACAATAAACGTATTTGGTATCATAGAGGCCTCGTCCCAAATAAATAAGTCGACGTCATGGAATTTTTATTTTTAGTGGAAAATTTTAATTTTATATACATAGAAAGAAGAGAGATAAACATATTAGGGTACCATAGAAACCTCGTCCCAAATAAATAAGTCGACGTCGTCGGATTTTTTATTTTTAGTGGATAATTTCAATTGTATTTATATACAAGAGGGCTTCGCCCCCTGCTCACTGCACTCAACAGCCCTTGAGCTCGCTGCACTCGCCCACTTGTTAATTATAACATGTCATGTAACCGAATAAAACAGTAAATTAAAATTCATTAATGTCTATATAGTCATTCTTGCAGATATATTGCAACGTTGCTGCATTATTTATATGTATATATATATATATATATATATGTGTGTGTGTCTGTGTATGTTAGTATGTTTATATAATCATCATCGCAGACCGATTGCAACGTGTTATTTTATACATGAGATAAACATATTTGGTTACCATAGAAACCTCGACGTTATAAATAAATAAATCGACGATATCGAATTTTTTGTGTATAATTTCGATTTTGTGTACAGGGATATCTGTATATATATATATATATATATATATATGTATATATATATATGATATTTATATATTATACAATAGGGGGCTCTGCCCCTAGTCACTTCACCCGCCGACCTGGGAGATTCCACCCCCACTCGCTCCCTTTCTTCCGGACACAATTCGCTCGTATCGCATATATTAGTTGAATATCGTAATACATATTTGTGTATATATATATATGTGTGTGTGTGTGTATGTAATACAAAATAATGAGGATATTTTGAAGATTGAAATGTATTCCATTTTTCACTAAACGTTCATTTTGTATTATATATATATATATATATATATATATATATATATATATATATATATATATATATATATAAGGTTCACAAATTAATCAGTGCCTTTTTTATAGAAAATGAACGTTTACGGAGAAATGGAATACATTCCAATCCTTAAAACATCTCCCATTATTTTGTATTACGTACACACACACCCATATATATATATATATATATATATATATATATATATGTATATATATACATGTACATATGTTGATAGAGCTTCTTGAAATGAAATCAAAAATATAAGCTTTGTTATAATTTCCGACCGTAAACTTTCCGACCTCGACCTGTTTTCATTTTGAAATCGTGTTCGAGAGACCGGCGCGTGATGAAAGAATGATTGTTATGTTGGAACGCATATTTGGAAAACAAACAGAAACTGTCAACATCGTCCGCGTATATTTTGAACCGTGCATGTTGACAAATATTGATGTGGGATCACGTTTTGTATTAACATGAACCGTATTAATTTTAATCGGATGCGTTTCCACTGCAATTCTATTTACATAGTGAAATATACAGATTACATATATATATATATATATATATATATATATATATATATATATATATCTTCTTTAAAAGGGACAGTTTATTAAAAATATCTGGAATTCTATTTAAGAATGGAACAGCTATTTGGCATCTCTAACCGATAATAAAAATGTTTCCGAGTGTTGTTCAGTCCTGAATGCGTTACATTTAATTAATTAAAAAAAAAACTAATTATTGTTTTAATGGCATAATTAAACTTATTAGTTTCCGCGAATGGTTTTCATGCCAGAGGTGCGTCTTGTATATTTTATCCTATATAATTCTGTCCAATTAACTATTCTTTCATCTCATCGTATAAATTATATTAATTAAAATACAGTTCGTTTCCAGCGAATGAAACAATGGAAATTTGTTTTCCCGATGACTGGATCAAAGTCATGAATGATTTTGCAACTATTCGTGGTCGTTTCCAAGTATTTTTAAATACAATGCGTGAAAATTATTTAATATCTCTTACTTTCCAAATATTGTTCTAAAAAATGAAACTGTTTTGACAACAACTAGATATATTAATCATTGGCGAGGTGTTGTTGCTTTATGTAAAAAATATTCAATATACATAATATTCAACACAATTTCAAACAAAAATTAATTATGAAACTTATTATTGTATGTTTTCATATCCTGCTGATATGTTGTTTGATTGATTTTCCTCTTTTTGATTCTTCTACATATCTTTTCTCCATTACTAGTTTCGGTACATGACATGTTCAGATAGATGTTAGAGACTAGAGGTAGATGTTAGACTCTCTAATATTTGAAAATGGCATACGGTCTGGAATTAGTAATGAAAAATACTCTGAGAAGAACCAAAAGTGAGGTTACCATCAGGATAATGAATTGATTATTTATGCTTCGATTTAAAATTATATATATATATATATATATTGTTAAATATCCTATCTATTGAGATTTACACTAGTGCGACTCTATTTTCTTTTCACATAAGGGCGATTTTTCATTAGTGGGAAATTTTGTAACTTTTTATTTTGTTTCTTGTATAATCATCTATTTGGCACATTAAAATGTTTATTTTTCACCGAAGTCACAAGTAAACAATAATGGAATTTATGGTCGAGTGTAAATAATGTTATAATACCGTTCTGACACTGTGGTTAAATTCACCTTCACAAATGATTTATTTTTACGATTTTGTTTTTAAGGACATATAGAATATTTACGAAAATACTAAGAAATCGATGAAGATCTGTAAAATGGTTCTTTTTTTATCATGAAGCTTTCTAGATACAGATTTCAAAATATTTTAATACAATTTTTTTTAAATATCATCTTATAGGATAATATCGCGTCGTTATATTAAAAAGAACAATTAAAAAAAATTGAAAATTGTTCCGGCTTCTATATGTGCGTAATTTATGAACAGATGCAAGTGTGTGTGAAATTTCATTAAAATTCCATATCGCATTTTAGTGAAATTAATTACAATTAATCGAGATGTGGCTTTTTGTCACAGTTTGTGAGTTGTTCAGTTGGTAAAATTTGACATCAAAGCGAGCTTTGGTAATGAAACTATTGTATGCTTCTGTATTTGAACAAAAGAATAGAGATTTCTATAAGATATGTAATTCAATCTTTCTCTGTCACACTCTTCGCTTGTATTATCTTCCAGTTCATTTTTTCTACAGTGCGAAAAGCTGTCAACTTACGAATCATGACTGAATTTTATTATAGCGTCGTCACATTTAACACATTGACAAATGTATTGAATTTTTCGCTGTTAGTAAGACCAAATATTACAGTTCTTGAAAAGATACTTTTTCGTTTATATTTAAATATATTTTAGTGATGTGTTTTAATCTCATTTAAATTTAAATTCTTCTTTCAGTTGAAATCAAGACATTTTCACATTCGAATGTACCTTTATGGTAAATAATTACTATTCGTAAATTTAGTAAAAATAATCGTTGGAAAATGAAATGAAATCATTCTAAAAAAAATGTCTAGGCAACTGGCAATTACATGTCGTTTACAACTTTCCTTACTGTTTACAAAGTGGATATCGAATTCTAGTTATTCTTATCTGATATTTTATCTCTAATACATTCTTAAATTCATAACGAAACGAAATGTGTACTTAATTTTTAATGCACATTCGTTCGAGAACGCTGATCTAGAATAAAAGACGTTCGGGGCCTGTCGAGATTCGTTTATGGAAATATATATTCAGTTAAACATTATAATATTTAATTCATTATATATTCAGTTAAATATTAAAATATTTAATTTTAATAAAGCGTTCCTGTATTAATAACCCGATTTTCTTAATTAACATAAACTTGTTTTAAGTACATATGTCAGCCGTTGCCCGTCCAGTATATTCTCCGTTCCGTTTTTAATTTGACACGCGGCGAAAAAACACTTCCGAATTTTTTTAAAAAAAAAAAATACACCCGAGCGTCGTTACTTTTTCATGACTTCGTTCCCGTTTCGTTGTTACACGTGGCCGAGCTCTCGAATTGATCGCAATTCGTCCCCTTTGTTTATACAGTTAACATTTTGTAATTTCGATGCTAATTCATTTTAATTCTTTTCGTGACATTTCCTCGCCATAAGTAGGTACAACGATTGCGTGAGAGAGCATTAACTGAATTAATTATGGCCACAGTTCCCGTACAAAGCGTTTCTTCTTATTGATATTATTTAATCAATGCGCGTGCGAGCCACATGGGAATCGTTAAACCTTTTATTTCAGGTACAACAGTAAATAAGGTTATACAGTTTGTGTCGTAAAGATTTAAAATTTAATTCGATTAGAATACGAATCGAGCTACTTGCGCGGCCGCACGGCGGCGTCCTTGTCTGTTGCGCTCTCATCGCATGGAAATATTTTCGACGTTTGCCGTTGTTTCGTACAAGGACGTGGGATCGTTCCTAACTTCGAGATACATCTCGTTCAGTGTTTCCATTTAAATTATCAGATAGTATTGGGAATAGACCGACCTTTTATCCGACGTATACGCACAAGACTCTTATTTGTAAACGTGCGCGAGTGTCACCCCACGTCACGTTTTGAGTCTGAACTTGGAGAATTTTCAGTACGCATTTTAACATTATTTTTCAGATGTACGTCGGAGCTAGAATTCTTACATATAAAGAGTTTTCCTATAGAGATGCAACTTTTGAAGTTAAATTTCTTTGGCCACAGCGAATCGTTGTGAAACAAAATTGTAGTCCTCCGTCAGGACTTATCGCCGGGACAGCTGTTGACAGTGGTGCTCAACCTGTCGATTTAAACAATTATGAAAGATTCGCAGTACCATGAACTATCAATCAGCCGATGATGAGTGCAAGCGAACTCAGTATTCTGTACAGTAATTTCAGTCATCATAAAAATGCTCGTGAGAAATTTAGAAAAAATATTATTTTCATTAAACAGAAAATAGTTCTTCATAAAAATTAATAACAATACCGTACTCTTATACCAATCGCACAGAAGTTTCACTTCTACCGCGTGGCATTCCACGCACACATAGTTTTTTTAGTTATGGCTTTGTATATAACAAAACAACGCACTGAAATAATACAATTGTATTATGGAAACGGTAGTTTTATAAAAAAAAATACATTTTGTAAATTACCCGTAATTCATTCTCTACATACTCCATCCATCTGATTCAACAATTCATCGATTAGTGAGTAAATTTGAAGAGTTTATTTTTCATTGATTTTTCATAGATTTTCCAGCATGGACATAATTGAACACAGCGAGTCTAAAGCGATATTAAAGTGATTCCTTAAAGAACTCTTATTTGTTATTATTAATTTATCGTTAAGGACACAGATGGTGAATTGGTGTAAAATAATTAATTTAGATATTATGAAACTTCAAAATAAACGTGCATATTATGCTCACAGGAACAGATTAAATTTGTTTTGTAATTCATTGTTTTCATATTTAAAATATCACTTGTTAATATCAACGAATAAATATAATTTATATTTAAAAAACAATCTATTTTTGGTTTAATTGACGACACGTTAATGTTTCAAAACATTATCATAAATATTTAATTAGTAAATTTATCTGAAAAGATCGGTCGAAAGTAAAAAAGATTATTTTTTTCCATCTAAGTTTTTATGGTATTGGTTATCATCCAAGATAACATACATCATTAACAAATGCCTCAAAAACTGAAATCAAGTGGTCGCTCGAACATCCCGTTTAAACAGGCAATTGTCTACGGTATCGAAACATTTGAACTCCGTAATTTCGAACGACTATGTTAAAACGATTATTGTTATTGCTTTAGTTAACATCGACGAAAATTCGTAATGTTTGACATTTCAAATAAACTCCCATGTCCCAGACGACGGCATTCGCCGGCATCTAACGTGATTATGTCTTCAGTTAATCTGTAAATTGATAAATTATTAAGCGACCAATTTCGGTAAACGACGTCTACGAATAAATTTCAGTTCGTGTCGGAATGCACAATATGTTTCAGTCCGTCCGTGTTTTTTTTTTTTTTTAATTATTTCATAAACTTTACAATTACCAGCGCGACCCTCGTGCGATATTATTTTGACAACCCTGATGTATTATATTAATCAAACTCGTTCGCATGTCGATCCGTTTTAAGATACCGCGCAACGTATTGTGTATCAGGATTTATAAGAGGCATGCAATAAATGCATACGTTTATTTTGATAAAGCAGTTGTAAATATCAATCGTTAAGTTTGGTAAATACAAAAAAAATCGTAGTAAAAAGTGTCAAAAAGTTTACTGTTATTATGATTATTAATCAGTTCGGGATTATATTCCTATTTTCTCATTAATAATTGTCCTGTTAATATTTGTTAATATTTAATTCATCATTCTAGTCATCAGTAGATTTTTTTATCATTTAACTGCGAATGCAGACTTAACCCAATTATTTTTTCCATTTAGTATTTTCAGTTCCTTAACACCAATTTTTTAGTAATCTTGATAATCTGTTCCAGTATTTTATCATTCTTTTGAATGCTTCGGGATTTAAATTGTGTTATTCGATTTGTAAGACAATCATATATCCTAGTGTTTATGTTGATAAAGAAGAATTTCTTAAAAAGTATTGTTGCTGTTACATATACAAGTGGGTCAAAAGTCACTTTCTCATTTCGAAAAATCGTATATTTTGCTTCGAATAATTTTTGCATTTTAGATTTTTTAGTGCCAGTTTAATGGGGGGGGGGGATGTAATTTTCCATACCTAATTAGAAACAAACTATTTGAACTAATAAATAATTTTCTGATTAAAGTTTGTTTTTTTAATTATTTTTACAAAATTTACAATCAAAAGAATTCAGAAACCCTAACTTTTGGCCCACCTGTATGTATATATATATATATATATATATATATATATATATATATATATATATATATATGACAAATAAATTTAATTTTATAACATTTTTCACGAATTATATTTTTTAATTTGATTTTTTATGATGGTTATAGCGTTTGACAAGATTAGGTTTCCTTTAAATTAAAAAAATATGAAATTTGTGACCATCATTATATTTTGTCTTTTGTTAAAGAATTGATTGAACGAAACAAACGCTAGATTTATTCATTTGCCTGAAAAAAAGGTTGTGGTACGTCGGAAAAAGTGTATTCACAATGGCGGTAATTATGTTGAAAAATAATTACATCGTTTGAAACGTCATAATCTGAGCTTTCTTTCTTTTGTAATAAAGTTTTGACATTGCAGCTAAATCCACTTTATAAATGAATTTTTCACTAATCTCCCAAACAGATTTTTTTAAAAAATGGTATGTCCGTACTTTGTGCTCTATGTAGAGTGAAATAGGAATAAACACTAATAAAAATGAGCAGTAATCAATTATTACTCATTTAAAAAAATGTTTACTTGTGGAGTGTGCGAAACAATAGTTTATGAAACTTGTTTCTATTTTGTTTCAACTCAATATCTCATATCATTCAATTGTTATGATCTCCTGTGCAAAACTTTTGCCAGTTCGTCGTCGGAAAAAAAAACATATTTTCTTCAATAGAGTATAATAACAATTAAAACAGCCGCCTCGGATTGTTCTTTATTTACAAAACGTGCGAGACGCGTATCTTACGAAAAAGATACGCGCGTGCTTTTTTTTAGTGCGTTCGTTGGTTTCGTCGATCGATTGGTATTTTTTAACCGTACCATACTCATTGTTACGCTTATGGTTTTGTAGTGATATCGTTCCATACGTCAACAAACAATGGGGAATTCACAAACCCAGATCGCGTGCCAACTTCTTTACTTGTCAGATTTCATTCGGATTGATTTTCTGATTTGAAATGACATCAATTTTACGATTGCCATTTTGATTTCGATCTATTGTTTGTTTTTTTATTCACTTTCCGAA
This sequence comes from Acanthacorydalis orientalis, assembly GCA_034766995.1. Taxonomy (NCBI): domain Eukaryota; kingdom Metazoa; phylum Arthropoda; class Insecta; order Megaloptera; family Corydalidae; genus Acanthacorydalis; species Acanthacorydalis orientalis. The sequence goes on along the minus strand of CM068316.1, from coordinate 51,449,894 downwards.
TTTGTAACGAATCCTTTTCTTTGGAACGAAAATCAGATATGATATCGAAAGCGAATATATGCACATACAATTTAAATATATATATATATATATACACGCATGTATGTATATGTATATACACATGCTTATACGCATTTCCGTTTACATATAAAAACACTTTTCTGTCAGACGAAAAAAAATCAGTTTTCCGTCATATATTTTTTTATAGAAAAATTCCCGAATTAGAGCTGAAGGTTAACGAAACGGTGATCGTGTATTTAATTACGTTTTGGGTGTATACAAACAAAATCGCGGTAATTATACGATGAACTTTAAAATAACAGCTGTAACCAATCTGTAACACAGGCAGGGAGTCCATTATAAATTAATCTATTGAAAGCAATGTGTGAAGGATTTTCATACTAATGTAGTTATATATGGATGTGATTTATTTTATACTTTGTATATGTTTATATCTACAGATGTTTCGGCGAGACGTAAAAGTGAGATCAGTTGATTGCAGAGACGATAAAGGCGTGGATGTTTTGTAGAGTCGATGAAAATGTTTCACAGTATGAATGTTTAATGAATTATTTGTTAAAACAATTCGAAATGTTTGTCATGTACTGTATATATAACAAATATACTGTTTGTAATTTGTTTCCATTATACATTCGATTGTGTTAGAAAAGTACATAAAAAAACAACAACTGAAACAGTTTTGTAAAATTGAATGCTTGTTAATGAAAGAAACGTCATTTGTAGAATTGTTTTTAGTAGAGTCAACTTTTGTTATGATTTAGAAAATCCTTAATATTATATAAAATATTCCATAAGTGCATCACCTTAAATTATCAATACATTTTCCAAAAAAATCAATAATACCTGCAAGATATTCAAAATATTCTCATTATTGTATAAATACAGGTCTACAGTGCCTACTGTGATATTAAAGATATAAATACTTGTTTATTGTGAGTATAGCAAATAAACCTATAGAGTATAGTGGGATTATAAGGGTTAAAATACCTACATGAGTGTGTATATACATATATATATATATATATATATATACACATATTCATATACAATAATTATTTTTATGATCTTTTCTATATTTTTGGAATGAGCGTTTATTCTGTTCATGTTAAAATTTTTGATAGAAAAAAAATCAAGTAAACTGTTGTATATTCTTTTGTTTATTTGTTTTTATTTCATGTTTTCGTTTAATAAAGATATAATTGTTCTTCTTAAGTCTGCTGAAATTTAATTCAAATTTTAATTATTTTGATATTAAATTTATAATTAAAAAACGTTAGTGTAAGATAAACTTTAATTATTATAAAAACTGTAATATGAGAATTTTTACAAATTTCCTGTTTTCAACAACTGACATGTACAAAAAAAATTTTTTTTTATTATCTTAAATATACCGTTAATTACATCTCATTTATGACTGAAACCACGAACGTCAATTATTCGATAATGTATATATATATATATATATATATATATGTATATATATAAATATATATATATATATATATTATAAATGTTTAATTATAAACCGTGAGAGTTATTTTAACAAATTAAAGTTGACAAATTGAGAAAAGAAAAACAAATAAACTCGGTGGTTAATTACGTAAATAAACGATTAATGTTCTTTTTATGTTTCGTTTTTTTTTCTCTTCGTAAATTTACCTTTTTTATGTCTTATATTTGCTCGTCTGACTTGTATAGTACAACTGAGAATTTTCAGTGAGTCGTTTTTTTTGACAAGATCTTGGCGAACATTATATGTAAATATCAGAATATACACAGAGTTCGAAGCAAGAGAATGTATTTATTTTATATATATATATAATAGAGAATTAATTACTGTGAAATTATTTATAATTTATTCCAAATTAAAAGGTAACCGTGTATATTTTTTAAATGTTAATTTAACTTGATATATAACTTCGGAAATTATGTAAATGTGTTGTTTTATATATATATATATATATATATATATATATATATATAAATCACAATTTAAAATGTATTTGAGTTACTTGATTTAAATTCATCACTGAATTAAAAATGTAAAATGTTTCTTTTTTTATACAATGGGGATTCAGTTTAGCAAGACATTTTTAAATAATAATTAAATTCTAATAGAAGAGATACAATGCGAGTAGAAGAATATCTTAAATAATTATGTAAGGAATATTAATCCGTTTAATATATCGTTAAAAGTAAATTATTTTTTAAATAAATTACATTGATAAATGTAAAATTCGTTATTGTGTTGTTTTGCTGTGTAGCTGTGTAGCTGTTGTTCGTGATTGTTCTGTGTGAATCTTGTGCAGATCGTGTATGATGCATTCGTTTGTTCCACGATTGATTTCGAAATGAGTTCAAAATCTGTATGAAGATACAAATGTAGTTGCAGAAAAACATGCGCATACGTGGTCTCCTAGATTCGTATAAAATTGAACAAAAACATTTAATTTGTTGATTCAAGAACTATTAAAAATGGCCATTTTGAACATATGCACGTTGATTGATGTATTCATTTGTTTTATTGAAAATGTTTTTCGAGTAATGTCAAAAAAGTAAAAATTGGATGAAGATGTATGTTTTTTTCTATTTAACAAAAAATCGAACATTTCTTATAAACACTACTAATTTATGATAGGCACGGCTTAGGTAGATATATATATATATATATATATATATATATATATATAATATTTTTGTTAAAAAAGTAAATGATTATTTATGTATTTCTTTAATTTGCTATATTGTTTTAAAAAATGAAATTTATGAAAATACAAAATGTATGGATTTTCACAAAAGAATCATTTTTTCACTCCTAAAATCATGGAACATGTTTCTGATCATGAAAATATATAATAAATGATTATTGATCATTTAATAAGTATTCAGATGGCAGTTTCATTCTCCTCACAGCAGAGTGCTGATAAATCCAATGAAAATTGATCAATAATCACTAATTGAACACTTTAGATCAGAAAAAATGTTTGTGGTGTGTGGTGAAGAAAGAAATCATTTGTGGTTCTGAATTTAACCATAGTTTTAGAACTGTATTATGGAAAAAATATGGAATTTTAAATGGGACTTAAATGAAAATGAGAATCATTTATGTACTAAGTTGTATTATTTTCATAATTGATATTGAAAAATATGTATTACCGTAAATAATAGCAATTGAATCATTACTTGAAACGTCATATTTTTTATGAAAATATTTAACAATTTTACTCAATGTTCACTTTGATCATTTATATGCATTTCGATGACGAACCCATCCTTTTTAGAATTTTGTACAATAGCACTAATTTTCGTTTCATGTAAATTAATATTAGTGTTAGACATTAAATTAGTATCGTTCAGTATAAATATTTATATAATAAATGAGGAAAATTATTTAAAACAAAAAATGAGCGAACAGTTGAAGATATGTTAAACAAAAAAATTGGATTAACTGCGCTCTGAAGGTGATTAGATCGTTATCGAAATGTGCATAAACGATCAAAATAGACAACGAGAAATTATTAAAAAAATGAATAAACTTTTCACAAATGAATTAATCTTTCACTACACAAACAGCAAAAAAAATTTCTAATCAATAAATGATTATTGAACATTTTTGATCAGAAAGAAAATCTGTGGCTTTCGAAATTAAAAAATAATTAATTTATGAAAATGAATTTAGCCAGTGTCAAACTGTAATTGTGATTAATCGTAAAACGTCCAATTTTTTTTTCAACATATTAAAAATGCGTACAGATCAGTTATTATTTTATTAAATAAAATTAACATATGTTCCGCTGTGAACTATTTCAGCGCACAAACATTCGATTATCAATATCAGGCAGATACTAATTGATTAAATTGTCTAGACATAGGGAACTGTCGAGAAAAGTGATAAAATTTATATAGAGTCGTAAAATTTATGACGGTCTGGTGTTAAATATTACTTCTGTAAAAATCAAAAGTGCACGGTGTATTAAATAAAATTTTATACAAAGACTCATCGAAAATACAAAGGATGTAATGCCGTTGAAATATTAATCGTAAAATGTTCTCACATCTCTTATAATTACATGTTAAATGAAATATAATATAATTAAGTGGCGGCTATTCAGTTCACTGATAAATACCGGCCATAGAAAATCGCAATTCGAACAGATCGTTAATAAACAGAAGCAGCGTTTTATTGAAATTTATTTATAGCGTAGTCTGATTGATAACATTGATTTACCTTAATTGTTGCGTATTTTTATATCCGTTTAGTTAACGTCCCGACGAGAACAAGTCGCAGAAATGATCGATGCGTAACTCTCAACACGAACGGACAATTAAACGTAATGGATTTTCACTCGATTTGCGAAATTATTTAGAAACTGCTAAAAATGTGTGTCAGGTTATATGAACGAATCATCGCGTTTAGCTGTTGTACTAAGCGCGGGTACCAGTTTTGTGTGCATATCTTGAAAATCTATATTTATCGAAGCTTTCGTCATCTCAACATTCTTACATATTGCGTCCCGTCGCTTCTGTTACGTTATTCAAGTTTGTCGGCGGAAAAAAAACGTACCCGTCCAGCGAACCGATTTCGGCTCATAATTAATTTTGGCGGCAAATCAACGTCTACCTGTTCAATTTTATTAATACTAATTATTGCGTTCGAATACCTAACGTGTGAATACCTAACAGTATCACACATGCCAGATAATCTCTTCAACATGAAAACAAAATGTCTTTCTTTTTGTTTCTCTGCAACAGCAGTTCTGTCTCATGGTGTGAATGAACACCGCAGCAACGTTCACTATTAATATATGTTATTCTCTATTTTAATATAACTAGACAGCTATTTATTACACTCCTAACAATGATGCTCGTTCATTAATATTGTATTAGTTTATTCATTATACACATCTTTTATACATTAATTATACATTGCCGGGGCAATTTATTAAAAAAAGACAGTCTCGTCAGGAACGAGTTCGAAATTGAAGTGAATTCATTAATAGAAATTAATATTGATGCACAGAGGCATACAAATTAATTCACAAGAGAATATGATTTTTAAATTAATTGAACTTTTTTTTAGAAACGTGTTATTTTAACTGATAATAATTCTTATGTTTCCAAACGTCAGTCAGAAATTAAAGTCATACAAGTAATATGCTCCTTCATATCTGACATTTTTGTGTCATTGTTTTGTTTTGTTGTTCACATAAAATGAATTTAGTCACAGTTGTTTTCTGTTATATTAATTAGTTGTAATTCTATATAATAAAGAAGTACATCTAATTATCAACACGGCTTAATCATATTAATGTTTGACCGTTTAAAAAACGAAACTCGTACTAATATTTTTATAAATTAATTCTAACTTGTAATACATTCAATTATAGCTATATTTGTTGATTAAAAATATAAATTAGTTAACGACTCCGCATGATACAAACATATTATTTTATGTATTTTGATTAAAAAGATGATCTAGATTGTTCTGTCATAAATTAAGTTTAGATACAATTTTGTTGTGTGTATATATATATATATATATATATATATATATATATATATATATATATATATATATATAGAGAGAGAGAGAGAGAGAGAGAGAAATTATATTTAATTAAATTTATGATTAAAACTATGTATGGATATTCTTTGTGTGTATATGCAATTTTATTTGAAGGTATTAGCTTATTTAAATTTGACATTTGCTGACAGATATCTTATTTGCATAATAGTTTGATATTAATGAAAATAAGTTCTTCTTTCTACAAGGTCTGTTCTTTCGCAGTTTCGCATTGTTTTTTTTTATTATGTTTTAAGATCTATATGGTTAATTTTACATACAAGTAAAACAAAATAAACAGTTTTATGTAGAAATGTATGTCCGTCTAGCGTTATGAAAATCTAATAGATGAATTTGGATTATTTTTTTCGCCAGTTCTATTTCTATAGAACTAGTGATGTTAGTGTTATTGAATTATCGATTAATTTTCCGTGCTGTATCAGAAATGTCTGTCTATACATGTATATTTCGTGTACAATCAACAAATCATATCATTTTTCTCGTCTGTCATTACTTGTAAGGGTTCAGTTCCATTTACTGGTTAATAAGAATTAATCTGTAAGAGCTGTGCTTATAATCTTCTACTAAATATTTCAACAGGTGTCACTATTTAGTAGTGCTTTATATGCTTTACATTTAATCGTATTCATAGACTTATTTTTAATAAATTTAATAACCATATTTGGATCTAATACCGTATTATCCGCAAATAACTTGTACGACCTAATTGCAGTTTTCAGTAAAAGATTATGAGCATGCCTGTATACTTTTTAAATAATAATTATCTTAATAATAATATACTTGGTGTACAGGGAGATAATAGGAGTTGTCTTTGAAACTATTCCTTATAACAAATTCTCCGTTCAGAAGAAGGAAGTAGTCTCAGAGTGTACCGTTGCAATGCAGTTCATCTAGCCTCCCACGCCTCTATTGAAAACTAAGAATATTTATCCATACGCTTGCAATTATTGTCGGTTTTAATTTTATAATTTATGTACATACACATATATAATAAAACATAACTCTCGTATACACAGTACGACCTCAATTCTTGAAACATACCGTTCTTACAATTCCACAATTTCGATAAATTTTAATGTTGCTGATTTAGCAATTGCAACAGTTTGCAAGACAACTATTAGAAATGCAATGTATGTATATTCTATTTCTGATATATTTCTTCTAATTAAAAAACTATAAAATATCCCCACTTTATATTTCTGTCTATGTTTTATAGGAGGAAATGATACACCAATCAACTAAGTACATAATTATTATTATTTAATTACACATTTTTTTCATAAAATATTTATGGAACGTCAAGTAAAATTTACTTCGTCTCAATGTTTTAATTGAGAGATATTTCTCATTAAATGAACACATCTTGAGGAATATTGAATCCAGTAACATTGACGGCTTATAGATTCGGGCTTGTTAGCTGAAAACCAAACAATACAACAATATCGATGTCTTATTTTTGACAGGGATTTCCGTATTCAATTATTTAGTGAAGCGAAATATTTAATCAATATATAACTAGTGGTGAACAAGTAAAATAAACAGACTGGATACAAAATACTAATTACAGTGTGATAATTTACAATTATAACTGTTATTTGTTATAATCTTATTATTATACTTTTTATTATTATTCTTATCACAATACAAATACAAATCTTTCCGTATCTTGGTACTCAAAAAAAATGGCATCGCTATCGAATGCTGATAAAAAAAACAATCTAAAATGATCAATAACGCTTTTTGATGAATTTTTTGGTAAACTTTTTCATCGTTATTTTCTCTCTCTCTCTCTCTCTCTGTATATATATATATATATATATATATATGTATATATTAATTTCTCGTATATTGTCTTTCTTTAATTTATTATTATTATTATTGTCGAACATAATTAGATTCGTTTATTTTAAAATACTTTATTTCCATTCAATTACCTTTTTTAAAATAAGTTTATAATTTTTTTTTTAGATTTCATTTTTTATATTGCGCCGTACATAAATCATCATTGTATTATTTTATCTTTTATTAAAAATACTTACTGAAGTCAAGGCGACTGTAAATATATATCTACTCAAATTACAAGAAGTGAAATTAATATTCTCTTTTCAGGTTTACTTCAAAGTAATGTGAATGGAGATTCAGATGATTACGATGATGATTACAGTGATTCTTTAGATGTTCAGTCTCATGCTGAGGATATCGTAAATGGCACCACTAATGGTATGTACAAACACATACATACACACACACACATATATATATATATACATATATATATATATATATATATATATATATATATATATATATATATATAATACATGCGCGTGTAATCATTAATAATTTAAAAAGCATACATTTGAGTTGAATATTGTATAGACAGCGGTTCTTAAAATAATTGCCGTGAACCCCGTGGACCACCATTGACACCTTTTTATAAAAGGTGTTATGGTTACACAAAAAACGTGATTAATAAGTACAAATAAAAATACTCATTTATAGATATTTTTATTTTTAAATATTTAAATTGATTGATATTAATAAGTTAAAAAATATTTTTCTTAATGAAATGACGACTTCGATTTATGAAAACAGACTTACATAATATAAATATGAATTCAGACTCATTATGCAGTGTTCTCGAAAAAAAAACAAATCTAGAAGCTGTTGATTAAAAAAAAAACATATACCGAAAACAAAAAACTCGCATCTGTCACATTATTTTTATGCGTGTACAGAATAAATAAGACAGTAACTTATTTGATTATTTGTTTATTTCGACAAAAATCGCATTTTTAATCAGACGTCCATGATTTTAAGGCAGATAATTTAAAAACACGTAGTAATAAGAAGCTTGTGAAACCGTTGGCATGGATGTTTTTTTTAATTAACAGTATTTAAGAAATACTTCATTAAAAATGCTTTAAGTGATAATTTATTATTATTTCTTTGCTGTATTTCTTAAATACTAGTAATGACTTTCATATTTAATTATTTTTTATTTTGTTCTTATATTCTTCTAATCCTTATATTATTTTTTTATCATTTTTGTATTTTGGTAACTAATTAAGATTGTAACAATTTTATTATGATTATTTGTTAACGATATAATTCATTTAGATGCTGTTATAACTTTTATATACAAACAATACTTTTTTTTATTATTTATTTATTCACTATCAATAATCATACATTGTTATCATCTTCATCATTAAATAATCCATTATTTAATAAAATCAATTGAATAAACTTCATGTATTCTTCTTTCAGATTCTTATATTTAATTTATAATCTTTTTTACTTTTCCACTGACTTTTTGATTCTATTCTAGGCACATTAATATTTATGCGAGAACTTCAAAATGTAACGAAAGAAAGCGGAGAACATGTAACATTAAAATGTGAAGTGAAAAATTTAGATATAAGTAACAATTTTTCAAAAGTTAGTTTCATTTGGTTAAAAGACGAAGCACCTGTTGTTGTTAATAAACCACGTGTTGTATTGCGTAAGAGCGTTGTAAGTATAACATTTATTGTAATTTTTATTGTATGAATTGTTTTTTATTATTTATTCTATAACTTATCAAACAATATTTAATATCATTTTAATATGTGAGCTGTTTGTGTTTGATGACTAGACGATCTAGCCCTGCGATTTTTTTTCATCTAGAGAATTTTATTTTATGAACTGTATACTACAGAAAAATAAATAAATTTAAAATCCGGACTTAAAATTGTAAATTTGTATACTTTTTATGCACAAAAACTATTTCTTTAATAATTTTAATTCAATGTTTAAATATAAATTGTACATGTTGTGATTTTTCCCGAAATATTTCAATTAGAATTTCTGGCAATAATTCACTAATTTTTTGTCGCTAATTGTTGTGATATATAAATGACTGACAACCGGTAATTGGCAGTTGAGTGACAGTATTTTTTTAATAATCAGATGACGAAAGATCTGACCTATATTAATTATTTTACAGACTGCTATCAAATATAAATTAATTACTTTAATACAAGTATATGTTTCATTATTATATTATTATTTTAAAATATTTTAATATATTAGATGATTATACATCATTCTAATAGATTTTTTAAGGATTAGGATGAAGTCTTGAACGTTCCTGTCTATGTATTTTATTGTTGATTTTTTTTCTAAATACTTTTGGAATTGTAAAGGTAATAGTAAGTAAATTATGTTTCAGAACGGTGATATTGTTACATCAAGATTAAAAATAGATCAATTAGAAGTTCACGACAAAGGATTTTATTCCTGCAAAGCATCAAATGGAATATCAAATATTAGTTCTACTGCAGTACTTCAAGTTAAAATGCCATTTGGTAAGGGTTTTCTTTTATTTATTTAATATGATTTGTATTAATATAATTTTTTTATATTTTCTTTTTTTGTAGTATTTAAATGATTTGATTTTTTTCTTAGATTAATGTTCCCTTTTCTTAAAACCTTGACATACGTTTATAGAATTAATTATTATGAAAGAAATTGTATTGTTTCAGTGACAACAGCTATAGACCCAATTATTCCTCAGTATCCACCATTATATCCTGACTCAAAGAGGTATTTTTTTATACATATTTTATATATTCTGTAGACGTATATAATGACTTGATGATTTTTTTCAGTACAAAAGATGATTTTTATACAACAGTTGTATCAACTGTAGACCGCCAAAAAATTCATCGGGAATTTGTATCTACTGCTCATGCTATCGAAAATACACAATTGCCTACGATATCAGATGAACCATTGAAAAATACTGTGATTTATAGCAATGATAATTTAAATAAAAATATTATAAGTAATTTTACTTTAGAGCCGATATGTCAGACTTACACTGGTTCTACATGTGCAATGTATTTGAAGAACCAGCAGGTGTTTATTCAACCGCCGTATTCACAAAAGCAAATAGAAGAAAAACTAACGTCAGCGTTTGTTGTTATCAAGCATTCAAAGTAAGTCGTTTGTTTTTCTGTAAGTGATTTGCGTTATTTTCTTTCGTTCTCATTACAGAGACATAAGTTCGAACTGTGAAGCGTATGCCATACCTAGTCTTTGTTATTCGACGTTTCCTATTTGTATAAATCCTGAAGAGACAAATAGTAAATTTTTAAAGAACCACAACATACAAGCTCGTAATGCGAAATTGCAACTTAGAAAACATGAAAACACCATGAAAATCATAAAAAAGAGAAACTCTTCGAAGGAGAACGTTCAGAATCTTCAAGATCAACCACATTCTTATCCAGAAACATACGGTGGTGAAGTTCTGAAAAGAAGTATTGAAATTTCACCTAAGATTCATGAAAATCCAAAAACTTTTGCTAATTTAAGAAACGAAATACCTTTGAAGCGGATCTGTAGACCCGACTGTGAAATTTTAGAGAATGAACTTTGCCGTGGTGAATATGCTATTGCGAAAAGACATCCCTTAATCGGTCAAACGTTGACTCTTGAAGAATGTTCGAATTTACCTGATGATACTATGCAATGTTTGCAAATCAAAATCGATACGATGGAGAGTGTTCAGCACGGTAACGAACATTTTATTGAAACTTAAAGGCCGTCCGTTAATGTATATTTTTATATTTCTAGAGGATATGTGTTTTTGGAGTAACGGTAAAGATTATCGTGGTACAATTGACACGAGTGTAAATAATCATAAATGTATAAGATGGGCGTATCAATTGTATTTTCCATTATCAGAATATCCGGAACTAGCAGGAGGACACTCTTATTGCAGGTAAATAACATGTTCTGTACGTGTTTTTTTCTTTTCACAAAAACTCTTAAATTTAATAGTGATAGAAAGTATAGTTTTATTGTTTATTATTATTTGAATATATGAAAAGTATTGTAAGAATATACACAGTTTAAAGTGTTTCTATTATAAAGATTCGAATATAATATATATTAATATTTTATATAGAAATCCTGGAGGAGTCGAATTAGAACCTTGGTGCTATATCGAACAGCATAAACGTGAAATATGTTCAGTTCCTAAGTGTGGTAAGTGAAAAATAAAAAATCTTTACATTACTCGTTTCTAACGAACATCTTTTTTAGCCAATCGAATATGGACGTACATAATACTGTCGATTCTGTTATTTTTCTTCACGATTTCCAGCGTTTGCTTTTTTATATGTTGTAAAAGAATCAGGAAACGCAATCATTCGGATTTGCAGAACGTAAGTATTTGTATCGCCTCTAAACTTACATTGATTACACGTTTATTTATAACATTTAAAAAAAAAATTAGATGCCAGTTCCAAGTGCTGATAAAAATATATATGGAAATTCACACCTTAATAGTCCTGTTGAAATTAATTCACTTTTACCACCACAAAGTAATAATATTCCTTCTTTACAACGAAACCAGAACAACACCAAAAACCTTAGTCAACGAGTGCCAACGTATACATTGAAAGAAGTTAATTTTGTCCAAGAACTAGGAGAAGGAGCATTTGGTAATATTCTTTTTTCAATTTGCAAATTGTCAAATATTAAATAAATATTTTTTTATTGCAGGAAAGGTCTATAAGGGTGAATTGAAAACAAAGGTAGGAAAGGTAGATGTGGCAGTAAAAGCACTGAAAGAGAATGCAAGCCAAAAAACTCAAGCGGATTTTAAGCGAGAAATCGATTTAATATCAGAGTTAAGACACCCTAATATTGTATGTTTGCTAGGAGTTATATCGAAAGGTGAACCGGTGTGTATGTTGTTTGAGTACATGGAGCAGGTATATACTTTTTTAATAAATACATGCGTTGTGAATGTCTTCTATCTACTACTATTTGTTGATTTGATTGTAGGGAGATTTGCATGAATTTTTAATAAACAATTCTCCTGGTGAAGGAAAAAGTTTATCACAAAATGAGTTTCTTCATATAGCAATTCAGATTGCTTCAGGTATTTATATAATGATGATTTTGTAGTTTATTTTTATTTTACAATTTATATCAGATTCCAGGTGGAATAATTGAACTTATTTAATTATTAACTTGTAATCAAATTCAGTAATAATGATAGCATATACAATTGTAGGTATGGAGTATTTGTCCGGCCATCATTATGTTCATAGAGATTTGGCAGCTAGAAATTGTCTTGTAGGAAAGGAACTTACTGTAAAAATCTCAGATTTTGGACTTAGTCGAGATATTTATAGTTCTGATTATTATCGGTAATAATTTATCAGAATAAATACAAAAAAAATGAAATATTTTTTTCAAACATTTCGAATAGTCAAATACAAATGACTTATTTTTTCTAGTGTGCAATCAAAGTCACTTCTTCCAGTAAGGTGGATGCCTCCAGAAAGTATATTGTATGGAAAATTCACAACTGAAAGTGACATATGGTCGTATGGTGTGGTTTTATGGGAAATTTACAGTTATGGGTTACAGGTACTTCTTTATATCTATAATATCATTGACCACAAATGATTTAATAATTTTGTTGTATACTTTAGCCGTATTACGGACATAACAATCAAGAAGTGATAGACATGATTCGTAGTCGTCAATTACTTCCATGTCCAGATCAATGTCCTTCTTATTGTTATTCTCTTATGATAGAATGTTGGTGTGAAACTGCTATTCGTAGACCTAGCTTCTCTGAAATCAATTATCGTTTACGTATGTGGAAACAGAATGGAAGTACAGTCATATCACAACAAAGTAAGGCTTTAAATTATCGAATTATTACTTTATTGAATATTTTGTAACTATTATATATTATGTTATATGGTTTTTATGATGTTATTACGGTGCTTGATTTGAGTAATTATTCATAAAAGCAAATTGATAATTATGTTGCAAAATATTGTTTTTAGGTTCTTTCTTAAAACCCAGTGAGAATAGAGACTTAACTCATATGAAATCAGGCCACAGCTCAAAACTGTTAAATAGTCACATCAACATAGACCTTGAAGCACCTTCAGTCTCGTTTTCTCAACAAAAGTCTCGTGAAAATTCCTTAGAACGGCCGACCATAAATTCATTTAAGAGTAGGGATCATTCTTTTGAAAATCTTAACGAAAGCATATCGAGTAAAAGCTCAAAAAATAGCTCAAAGTTATCGAACGTATCGAGCTTCGGAAATAAAACTCAAAGTACGAATTTGAGTACGGAACAGTGTTCGAGTCCATCCAGGAAAAGCAATAATTCGAGAAGTTTCGAACCGTTGAAAAAAACACCGAAGAAGAACCATAGCGGTAACGATACGAGCCAAATGCAGCCGCTCATTTCGCCCCAAAATCCCCATCCGAAACTTATATCGTCTAGTCTACAGCAGAAAACACAGATACCGCATCAGTTCGAAGTTAGAAATACGATGGTCCAGTCGACGGGCGGAGATAATTATGAAACAAAATTGACGTACTAAACTGTTTTCTGTGTAAGCAATTATATTTAATGTTTTATTTTATGTACTATATGTGTTTTCTGGACAGTTTTTAAATACCTTTGACGTTTGAATTTTTTTGTACATACGAGTTTTTGAATACTAAGAATAATTAAATATTTGATTTTACTTAGTGGATAAACTATTACTTTTTTATGAAGTAATGTAAATCGAATACAATAATAAAGTTAATGGTTATGAACAGTGTTACTGGTTATGGTGATTTGTAATTAAATAAGAATTATACACGTAACCATAAAAAAATTTACAGTTCATCATTGAATATAAGTGTCCTCATGTTGCACATAACTCGAATATAAAGCATCTAAGAATTTTTTTATGTTATCGATTAAAATATTTTTGTCAATATATAGTTGTTTTGATATCCAGAGGAGATATTTGCTATATTACTTGTTTTTTGTATTATGTATATACTTGTGCATATATATATATATATATATATATATATATATATATATATATATATATATATATATATATATATATATATATATATATATATATATGTATATATATATGAATATATATCTTTATATACATACATAAAAGTTTTAAAAATATGAATGTGCGTGCATTTTTTTGTGTGTGTATATGTTACATTTACAGTATTCTATTTATATTTGTATTGAATAAAGTGACTTTTTAAAAAAGACTACAGTTTTAAAAATGCACCAATCTACATATTTCCTAAAAATTCCTTCAATTCCAAAAAATATGTACCTATTAAAAGTTTTCGTAGCTGAAAAGTCAATAAGTGTAAAAAAAGAAGAGGTATATATATATAATTTATAATATATATTTATTTACTATCACAGACCTAGTATTAATTTATCAGTGTGCAATTATTATTTATTTCAATATTAATATAATATATAAATCTTTAAAAAAAAACTTATTAAAAATAGATACTAGAGAAGGCAGGCTTCAAAGCATTAATATTAAATAATTCTGGTAAATAGTAGTTAGGAAATTATAAACTTATATAAATTTCAATAAGACTTGTGTTTTTATATGTTAAGGTCTTATAATTAAAAAAAAATTGTTATATTTAAACGTTTGCTAACTAAAGTTATTCATTTTTACAAATAAGCTCAACAACAAATATTTTTAATAAAACAGGCTATTTACAATTATTGAACTACATATTTTTTTAATATAAAATTTATAATCTAAATTAAGCATTTTTTTTATTTAATATGGCAGATTTGACATGTAAGATACATTTCTTCAATTTTAAGTCAATTCGATTAAGTAAAATATATAAGAGGTTTTTTGATATGATTATTATTGAAATATTATTAAATTCATATATATATATATACGACATAATTAATATATTTGAATGCCTACATGCATACAGATCTCTTATTTGAGTTGCATAGCTAATAATATCCTATATAAGTCAACTTGTGACCAATTCATATTGTTATTCGGTTCTTTTACTTTTGATTAAATAAATAAGTTCAATATATTACTCTATCTTGTTACATTCGACTATCAATAAATGAAAGGTTTGCTGGAAAATTCGACATTTACTTTAAAAGAATCATATTTTAATGAACAAAATTCATAACTGTTAATTATATTTTTTCAGTTATTCATACAAACAACTATATATCTGGCAGCCAGTGAATTTATGAGTGCAGTATAAAAAATGTAAGTCATTTATTTCTATTTCTATTTTTAATTAACAACGTTTTAAATTTCTCATTCATTATAGAAAATAATATTTACATTATTTTGTAATTCGTTTCTTTTTAATTTATGTAAAAATAAATATTAATGTTTTATTCGCATAGTATCATTTAATACTGTTAGCTTCATTCCACCATCCTCTTGTTATTCATAGAAAATAACTTATTGTTCAAAAGAGCAACAATTCGTCCGTTACTTTAACGAATTTTCATAGAACACCAATAAACCTTTCAGCCAAATTTAATTGATTTATTACGTTTCCAATGCATTTTTTGTTATTATTTCTTTATCAATTTTCAAGCTAATCGGTTTTTTAAATTTATATGCTTGTCTTTTGCAATTTTAATAAACTGCTTATCAACTTCCATAAATTTTACTAATTTTGCGCCATCATATGGGGTGTCACTACCAGGAGGATACATTCGCATCTGAAAATAATATTTGTATTTATTAGTTTATTTATAGTGATATATACATATATATATAATGTAAACATTTATCAGTAAATTAGTATAGCGGGGCCAATTGTATATTTTTATTTGTAAAAAATCTAATTATTTTTTTAATTTTGAATTTTAATACTTGATATAAAAAAGAATATATATTTAAAATAAACATTCGTAATATCACAATTTTATTTAATTTGAATTTGTAACAAACAAAAATCGAAAATGATAAAACATTTATCATATTGATTAATAAAACATATTTTAACAACTTTATTTAAATCTTTTCATCACGCACATCCGTTTCCACCATAACATCTGATAACTTCTTTCTTTTTAAGTAGAGAAACAAACTAAAAAATTACAAAAGTATATAAACAAACCTACAGTTGTAAATATTTTTTTTACGATTCTAGTGCAATTTAAATAAATATTTTGTAATACATCATAAGCATTTTACAAAAATACAATATTAAAGAATAATTAAAAAATATATGTATTTAATTTTTGTATACATTACAATACTACTATAGTCATCTATTGATAATAATATGAACTAACAAAATTATCTTGGTTTTGAACATTGTTATAGCTTTTTCATTTTATTTAATATATATTTTTTTTATTTTTCTTTAACTGCTTTCTAGAACTCTACGTGTTAATCCATTGTTAACCATTAAAGATATAAACTTTTTTTTAATTACTTAAAGAAAAATTATATATATATATATATATATATATATATATATATATATATCTATTTGCAATAAAAAATAATTAACTAGACGTGTGCTCTAAAATATCCCATTCACGCTTGTGCTTAGCAACGGTTTTACCTGGACAGTTATTAGGGGAAAAAATGAAACAAACAAAATCTGTTCTAACTAGATTTTCTTTGATGTTAATCGTCATAATTCTCCGAACTGTGTTCACCTGTTGCTAAACAGGGACGTGTATGAGCCGATTTAGTATTTTAATGATTAATGAAACATTTTCTACTTCATTTATAAAGTTTTTGTATAGTTGATTTTTAGTCTTTTTTACTGAATTTCTGAAAAACATGTTTCTGTTATCTATTTATTAAATAGACAACAGAACTAGTTCACTTTTTATTCATTTTTCTTACTGTGTTCCTTTAAGTCATTATTTTTATTCTTTATTATTACAAAAATTAATGTATTATAACCGATTTTAATATTTAAATCTTCAAATAGTAGTACCAGTAACAATGAATAATTATTCAAAGAAACACAAGAAGAATAGATGGAACGGATCCATAGATAAAATATTATAAAATGTAGTTATAATTTACTTCTACAAATTACTTTCTTTCACACCAAAAAAAACGTTTCTAATCAAAAATAATCATTAATCAATTATTAAAGATTTTTGGTCAGACATTTTTTTTTTGTTTATGGTGTAAACAAAAATTCATTTGTGAAAGTGAATTTAGCTACAGTAGAACTATAATGAACTATATTATTTATTCCAATACAAAAAAAAAACTAATCTTCCCTTTGATAACAATTGACTGCTGTAACAAAAATGATAACACAAAAATTATTGTTTTAATGACCCACAAAACCACGCATACATAACCTAAATCTCATACTTTCGACTAAATATGTCGATTTGTTTGCAATTTTTCAACCTGAGTCATATTTGAAAAATCATTAAAAATGATTCGAGGACGTTATGCAAATTGATATAAAAATATATTTTATTACGTACCATTGTTTGTATTTTCATGTCTTTCATTTCATATAATTCTGTTTGATAATAAAAACGAGAAAAGAAAGGCGTAAAAGATAGATAAAACAATCAAAATTATTTACAGTTATGATTATAATTGAAAAAATATGTATAAAATGTAAAAATTTATAATAAATACTAAATTACACATGTATGTATATATATATAAAAGTCTACTCAGTTTTAGTTACAAACAATTAAAAAAATTATTAAATAAATTACTGATATTCACTAGTATACAAAAAATTAAAAAAATATATGTATATATAAGAAATTGACCAGTAAAATCATGCAATTTGTAGATATAAGTACGTAACAAAATTGTGATAATGAAATTATCTGATGTGTATAAAAACAAATGTTAAAAGCAATGAAGAGCGTTAAACGAAGCGTTTTTTTTTTAAAAAAAAATATGTTAGTTATTATGTAGAATGTTAGTAATACGCTAAAGCTATATAAAAAGCATTATTTATGTGTTTCATTCATGAGCGGTTTTTTTTTGTAGATTCTGTGATCTCCTTCATTAATAATCGTAATTAACGTCTTTGATTTTCTCGAAGCGTTTCTGAAACAAACAATATTATTTTCCACAACCAGTATTAAAATAAAATTAACCATTATGTAAGTTTTCATTTATCCAAACAATCCAAGCTTTTAATAATTATTTCTTTAAAATGTGATTCAATAAATTGTCATATACCTTACAAACTATATAAAATTTATCATGAACTTAATATCCATACATATATATATATATATATATATATATATATATATATATATATATATAGAATTGTTAATTTTTTTATAAATGAACGAATACTTTCAATTTACTCATGTAGTTAACCAGAAATATAAAATGTAATTAAATTCCATGTATCAATTTTATTAACAATGTAAGATCTATATTATATTGATTTCTATGCCCTCTTACAACTTCAAAAAAATTCGTTTTCAAAAGCTGTTAATTGCCATTCAAGTCAATTTACCATAATTCTGTATTTTTCTTTGCATGCATATTCAGTTTCGTCAACGTCTTGATAACAATCAGACTTGTAATCTTCAGGAATTCCTTTTCCTTCAAACTCGCATAATCGTGACAATGGTCTTGCTCTGAAAAATAATTCAAATATTAATAAATGAACAAAATGTCTCATTAATCATTTTAAGAAAAGATGGCTGTTACATTCTACCTACAATGTTATATACGCTTGTTTTTCATTGTACTTAATTTCTATAATCGATACAATTTAATTTCATAATTGTAACAGCTCAAATATCAACTAATAATCATAACGAGTATATTTTTTATATAAACTGGATTACTTATATTGAATAAATCAAGGATACAGAAATAATTGCATTAATTATGTATACATCATAAATAATTGAAAGGAAAAGTGCAACAAGCATATATTGAAATATAATATGTAAACTACGCAACCACTATATTTCATACGGCAGACAATTAACTTATTTCTGTACAAATGCAATTTTGCACAATAGTGTTATTAAAGAAATTTCATATTATCGAGATTTCCTTTGAGCCATTGTCCTTAATTTATCTTTAAATGCTATCTAATATCCGTTTACATAATAATGAACTTTTTTTTTTTGTTATTTGAAATCTCACTAATTAGAAAATATCTGTCCTATATTGAAGTATATTTGAATAAAAACTGCATTATTGAAAGAATGATAAGACGAGTGTTACATTATTACCGTGAAATTCATTTATTTCATATAATAATACAGTTTTTAGTCGATACGGAAATGTTTTATGAAATTCAAATGAGCGCGCCATTTTTGGTTCAGTTCTATCAGCGCCGTTTGTATGTAGAAAAAATATCGCATCGGAAGTCTGACAGTTTTCATAACAAACAGATATCGTTTCGAATGAAAAGTGAATTAAAATTTACTTGTCTGATTAAATTTTGTGAAGTAGGTGTATAATATTCTTTTTATAACAAATTAATGTTCTGATAAAACTAATCTAGGAATAATTACTTTGTTAGAAATGTTCGCAAACAGAAACGTTTATGTTGAAACATTTGAATTTTTGATTTCACGGTATAAGCTAGTGTGCAACAAAATAGTTTTAATATATATATATATATATATATATTATGTGTGTGTGTGTGTGTTTTAATGAAATTTAAATAATTTAATACATTAATTGCTTAGCGATTACGGACTTAATACATATACATTTATTATTTTGAAATAATAATACTAACAAAAACTATCGAATATATTGAATCAAATAAATATCGGTTATACAAGTATTCATTTTCATATCGAGGGAAAATAGTTTGACTTCTGCCCAAAAGTAAGTTTTTCAATTTAAATATTATATCTGTTTTACTGTATTGATTTAAATAAAACTGTTTTACTGTTCTCTCTTTTTATAATACAATTATATTTTACGTTCACTCCATGTTTATGTAAATTGTTTTAAAATTATTTATAAAGTAACTGTCAAGTATCATAAAGTCAACATAAATTTTAAGTATATATTTATTTAAAAACATTAACATGTTTTTAATGTAACAATACCAAACCTGTAAAAAGTTAATGATATGGATGATAGATAAATGCACACGTTGAGTGGCCTTCAAAAACCTTTGAAGACGGTTTAAATGTCAAGTGATTAACATTCACTGAGATATCATTAGAGATATATTCGGGTTTTTACTGATAATAAATTTGATAAAATTTATAATGCTTTATATCATAATTTATATATTTATTGGTGTATCCGTAGATAAATATGAACATATTTTCATATCTTGCGAATAATTCGAATACATTCCGTAAAATATATTTAATCAGTACGAAAATATCATTATAATGACTCATTTGTTGTAAAATACGATCGTTCGATTTATTTTTTCTAATTCCTTACAAACCACTGTCGCCATTATGACAACATCCCACATTAAAATACACCTATGGAATTAGAAATCTAACTACTTTCAATTTACAGTATTCTTTAGTTAATATATACATATATATATATATATATATATATATACGTATGTATGATATACAATATCCCAAAAAAGTGTTCCATAAATTTGTTTTTCAAAATTAAGAAAAGAAAAATGAACAAAAAAATGTTATATGGATTGTTTTATTCAATGTTTTTTTATTAGAGGCAGATATTTTACTTTCCACTAATAAAGGAAATGGTTGTTTTATTTAATTCAACATGAGGTAGGCTTTGTTATCTTATTAAAACAAATGACACTTTTAAAATAAAAAACGCACATCGTTAAATAAATTGAAGCTATCTGTAAAATTAGAGAACGAAGATTATTTTTTTTTCATTTCACATCACTGAATTTGTTTATAAATATAAGGAATCGTTTCTGGAACACTGATGTGCATATACATACAGGTGCATGCACAGAAATACAAAGATGAATTTGTTGAAATTTATTTTTTAACTATTTTGTTGAAATAAACTTTTCATCATTCATGTTATATATAGACAATAAAATCCAATTTTTAATTTTTTTATTTAATATATTGTAGAAATTTAAGGTCATATATATGTATTTATGTGTGGGTGTTGGGAAAATATTTATCTACTGTACTGAATAAATATGAAAATGTATACAAAAGAAAAGTCATGTAGGTTGGAAGAGAAAGGAATCATTGTCGATTTTTTATGAAATTTAATTCTCTATAATAGAATGTGTAAACCAGAAATTCTAGAACATTAAATTATTTATTAATTGAATACAATTATTTTAAAAGCATCGTGTTTCGTTATGTTGGTATTTATTATATGCATATTTTCAGTGCAGCAATAATTTATAATCGTTGTACATTTGATACTAAAGTCAATTTTAAAAAAAAATGTACTTACTTTACAATCAGCTTATCGAATCCGGTTGGTTTATGTATAGGACAATAAAATACATCAGGTGTATTTTTATCGAAAACAATACTTTTTCTCATCATATCGCCGGCATGTACCGCCATGATACAAATTGAGATAACTGATAAAATACAGATTGATGGATTCATTTTTGGTCGTATTTTTTCTGAAAAAAATCAATTTTAATGTAATTTTACCTTCATAATTTGTACTTTATATAGACAGAATAAATTTAAATTTGTAATTCGTTTAGTTTATTATAATAATATTATTCTAAAAATAAAATCTGATCTTATTTCCTATCATTTCGAGTCGAATTTCACGAATTACACACTGTAAGAGCACTATATCGAAAGTTCTTTTATAATAAGTTCCACGAAAAAATAAAAAAAAAAACAAGCATTATTTTAATCCTTCATTGTCAGTTTTGTTAATAAATGATTATTATTTTTAATAAGTTTCTAAATACTTGTAGTTCTAGATAAAAAAAAACGTTCGAAATCAAATAAAAAAATAATCTTTGTCAGTTTTTAAGATACTTTTTGCATGTAATTGTTTGTTGAACAAAGTATGTATATAAATTGAGTATTAAAAAAATCACGACTGCTATGACAGTGATGTTTCCTTTTTGAAAAACAAAACAAAAACAATATCCGCTGACATGTTGAATATTATACGAGTATTATTCTTTACAAATAAATTAACATTCAGAGAGCTATGACTGTCATCAGCATCCGAAAAGAAAACATCCTGAATGCCCATGGCAGATGGCAGTCTTCCATCATATTTGTTATTAAGTAAAGAAACATGGCTATACTTTCTTTTCTTCTACTATTATACATTTATATTTTGTACATGAAATTAATCTCATTCTATTATTATAGAACACTGTGTTAAATTAACTCACTGATGCTAATATATCTTTCTAATATCAATTGTATATATATATATATATATATATATATATATATATATATATACATATTCGTGGATACAAAAATGTGAAAACAGAACTGATTTAATTCTAAAAAATATAATCACTTGATTCCGTTCAGAATTTGTTGCAGGAAAACGAAATTTCCGCATACGTGAATGTGCATTTTTTAAATATAATTCTGCATTAATTTAAATAGTTTCACATGCTTTAAGCTATTTATAAGTAAATCTGTTATACATTTGAATTATTTATGTTATTTTCACAATTTCGTCACGGTTTTGATTACTTGTTATTCATACGTACATCATAGTCAATGTACTATTATCGGTTACTACTTAAAAACTATACAATCTTAAATCTTTTTATGTTCATTTCTTATAATATATACATGCATACATATATATATATATATATATATATATATATATATATATATATCATAAACTTATATATACTTATATGATTAATTTTCTGCACATGACTATTCAAGTTGGCTAGGAACTATCAAAGTTTGATTGTTTTAATCAGTGTCACCTGCGTTAGTTTAAGGTTGTTGTATAAAAATTTATTTTTAACTGTTATTTTTGTTTCAAATTTTATATATATATATATATATATATGTATATATATATATATTTGTATATATATATATATATATATATACACATCTACATACACTTATTCTAAGTCGAAACAACAATTAATTTTACAAGGACAATTCATGTCGAGAATTTCATCAGTTTTATGTATATAAAATGATTTTTTTTAATTTCATGTTGAGAATATCTCGGTTTTAAAATTATACATTTTACAAGTCGTATGTAGGATTATGAACAGTATTTAGAAGGGATTTATCATGCACTTCATAAGAAGTAATGGTTATAACGGGGTAATATGTCAATCAGTGCTTTCTCTGTGTATATATATATATAATTTAGAAATATATTGAGAATTTAACTAAAGAATTATATGGAGCTAATCAAAAATCAAGTTTCGTTATAAAATGGGAATCGAGAAAAAGGTAAATGAGTCTGTTTTCATGATTAAAATCCGAAAATGAAGAAAAATTAAAATTGACATATTTGATAAATCATCAAATATATTACTTTTTGCTACTGAATTGTTTCCAAAAATGACTAACAAGAACCCAAAAAAAATGAAAAAGAGACAAAAAGAAACTAAAATGTAATAACTGAAAATATTTAAAAATGAATAAGAAATATATTTTTATAGAGAAACATCAGTTAAAGCAGCTTGTTTGGGGCACTGTATCAAAATTTCTGTAATACACACACAAATACATCCCATGAAGAAAAATATAAAAAATAATTTTTATTTCATTTATGTTTGGTTTTATTGACAAACGATTACTATTTTTATGATATCGTAGATACTTGTGAAGACACATGGCTCTGAATAAATGTTTAAAATTGATTAAAAATAATTTTTAGCCATTTTTAAGGCATGTTTTTTTTTTTGTATTTATTTGTTAATGAACGAAATATAATTTCTTGATTATTCAAATTCAAAGCCTCTTTTGTACAATAGTTTGACAAAAGCTAAACTATTATATATATATATATATATATATATATATATATATATATATATATATATATATATATATATATATACATTAATAGCATTCTATATTCATTTCTATCTTTTTAATAAATGAGTTCTAGCGTGTACTTGTTTCTTACTTTGACCTTACATACTTTTAACAACGTGATTCAAGAAGGAAAAGTCTAACAATTTACAATCGTTTCTCGACATAAACAAAACATACTTTTTATACGAAATTCTAAATATTAAAAAAATCATTTTTTGTATACATAATTTATGTACGACTCTACACTTGTTTGTTATATAATTAAACTAATTGTCTCTGGAACCCGAGGCCAATACTAATACACATTTGGTATCTGATTGGAAAGTAAGTCACGTTCTTTATATTATTATACAATTTCACTGCAAATAAAACGTTCGATAAACTAAATTAAAAACAATCCTTTCACTTTATTACAATACCATATGTGTTTTTTTTCTCATTTTCTTATCCGCAAGGTTACATATGTGTAGCGTGTTACATTTACGGTTACTTCACCACAATTGTATTTACAATTCAAAAAAGGTAGGAAACACTTTACGGAAAAAGTCCTCGAATGATAATTGTTTCGTACTATTGCATTAACATTTTTAAACACGATCATGAATTTACATCAAAAGAAAAAACGCAGAGGAATATTTAAAATTCGGTATATCTTCTTGCTATATTTGTATGTTGTAAACAATATTTGAAATGTTTGACCTATTAATCATGGAATGTTCATCTCTGCCCAATGGCATTCAGTAACTAAGAATTTTTATAGAACCGTGACTATACACACACGAGTGTATATATATATATATTAGAATTGAATATCGTTTTCTTCAACGGATATAAACGTTATACGGATGTAATGTTATTTTTTGTGTTATTTCCTTATATATGAGTAAATTTATAATTAGACATATAATTTATATTAATTGATATCTTATATATATATATATATATACATATATGTTGATTAACACGCCAATTGCATCAGTGGTAACAAAAAGAGTTAAAAAAGAAAAAAATAACTGAAAGCCATTAACAAAAAAAATCATTCAACTATTTCTAGTGGTAGTTTAATAGGTATTCAGAAAATTGTGAATATATATATATATATTTAATAATGGAATATATCTTTTCGGGAATGAAGTGAATTTATTCTTTATTTCGGATATAAGTTTACGTTTTTGGATATAAGTTTAATGAAGCGTGTGACTTTTTTTAAGGTTCGAATTTTAAAGTCACGTTGATATATATATATATATATATATATATATATATATATATATATGGGTGTATTAAATATTTTTAGGTATAATTAAATGAGATTTAAGAATGCCTATTTTTATAATAATCTTTAATAACAATTTATATTTGACCGATTTTTACAAATATATTTATTAATACATAGCCTACTTTTCAAGTTAATATTGTTATATATATATATATATATATATATATATATATATATATATACACACATATAATACGTTTTTGTTTCCACAAATATTTCTTAAAATTTTTAAATGTCGTAAACAGTAAGCAACTAAGCAGTATATAAAAAACGATATTAAAATTATTTTATTATATAATTTTAAAAATTATATCATTATAAAATACACTTAATTTCATTCCAGATATTATGAATGTAAGGATGTTCTATTGTAAAACATAGCCTACTTTTCAATTGTAATAACTATATATATATATATATATATATATATATATATATATATATATATATATATATATATAATAATATTTTAAATATTTTTAGATATAATTAAAAGAGATATATCAATACTTATTTTTATAATAAAGTTAGAAAGAATTTCTATTTGACTAATTATTACAAATATGGTTATTAATGCGTAGCCTACTTTTCCATTTAATAATGTTATATATATATATCGTACGTTTTTGTTATTAGAAATATTTCATATAATTTTTAAATATCACAAACGATAAGGAACTAAGCAATATCCATTATTATAATACACTTAATTTCATTTCAGAGATTATATGTTTGAATGCAAGGATGTTATATTATAAAATATAGCCTACTTTTCAATTTGATATATATATATATATATATATATATATATAGTTTTTAATAAAAAAAAACTACCTATGAGTCAATAAGTACACATTTTTAATTTGCTGATAGTAAAAGGTCTAAAAATACATACTTTTTAAAAGAACAATCGAGTGATACAGAATAAATTGTTTTCAAGGATAAAATATACTTTCTTATTCATTCGTTTAATCGACTTTTACAAATGTCACTGTATTTTAGACATTGAGTTTTTTATGTTGATCGTCGTGAATCACATGAAGATGCTAGACCGTTAACATACTTTTCATGTGATCGAATTAAAACCCTATATCTATCTATCTATCTATCTATCTATATATATATATATATATATATATATATATATATATATATATATATATATATATATATATATAAATGAGGAATATATATATTTCTACTGTAAATTGTATTCATATTCAGACGCATCAAATTAATTTTCTTTTGTTTTATACGAGAAGCAGCAATGTCTTTGAACTCGGAAAAATAACTGTTATTTCTTATATAGCGATTTATAAATCGAATAAGGACCGATAAAATGTATAACTTAATACAATTTACAAGATTCTTTATAATAAAATATCAATATTTACCTTATAGTACTACGTTAATTTAATATATTAAACTAAATCACACTGATACAATCATCACACACGTCACTCCTTCAATGCACTCTCTTGACTATTGTGACTCTCTCAAGGTAATTCGTGAAACTTTCTGTCTTTGGTCAGGTAACACGACCAACAAACATATAGTGAACCCCATCGCTACGTCACATATTGTTCATGGTCTTTTATATTTTTGCTAGAACAATTAGTTTGTCATGTGTTTTATGCACTTTGTCGATCGAATGATTCATTAACGGTATAAATAAAACAATATAACAGCAGATACACATACATACCTACATATATATATATATATATATATATATATATATATATATATATATATATTATAAAATGAGTTTATGATGACCATTTAATAGCGGTTACGCCAAGTGTAATTTATTGTTATAATAATGATGTTATTGTACAATTTCAATTTAATTTTTGTTGTGATTTTGTTAAGCATGTAGTAAAATATTACAGACAGTGACATTTATTT
This sequence comes from Acanthacorydalis orientalis, assembly GCA_034766995.1. Classification (NCBI taxonomy): domain Eukaryota; kingdom Metazoa; phylum Arthropoda; class Insecta; order Megaloptera; family Corydalidae; genus Acanthacorydalis; species Acanthacorydalis orientalis. Next base: position 51,422,325 of record CM068316.1, on the reverse strand, counting down.
TAATTATATCCACGTTAACGTTGTTCTATACGTAATTGAATTAAAATTAAAATATTATTAGTATAATCTTGTATTGAAGAGAATGTTGCCATAAAAAGATATTATTGGATGAGTGGCAAAATAATTACTTGTAGAAATACGATCAAGTCGTCTTGAATGTTTTTGAAAATATTCTTTCTAAGTTTAATAAATATATCATTCGGAAATATACAAGCATATTTTGTTCACTGGCTTGTTTTTGCGAACACGCTGTAGGTAATTAAAATTTATTTTGAATTGTTTTAAATCTATTAGTATTTTTAAAGAAATGGTTAAATATAATTGTAAAAAATTATGGTTCAATTTTATATTTTAATCATTGTTTATATATTATATATATATATATATATATATATATATATATATATATATGTATTTATTTTATTGTGATCGTCCATTTCTCAGTACGAGATTCATTTGTGCATTTCGAAACAGGATAACTCATCATCGCCAATTTGCAGTGGTCATTCGTCCCAGTAGCAACCCACTCGCCATTGGGTTGAATCATAAATTAGTTTTTTCTTAATATAAATAGCTATAAAAATAAAATCTATCTATTGTTTTTTTTTTATTCAAATATTCTTTGGCATTCATTTTGTTTCTTCTTTTGTCTATTTCCAGTACATTCTTTTTAATATTGTTTTTATTCACATGTACTCGTCCTAGCAACAACATCATAGCAATCTTGAAAACCTGTATCGTATCAAAATAAATTACACACGCTCATTATTCTACGGTTTTAATTTATTTCGATCTGTTCGAAATTTACATTTCACAAATCTCGACGATTTTGTAAACGTAACGAAACACCTAACGAGCACATTTTATGTTTTTCTCTGTGCGTTGTGTAATTGTTACTGAAGCAACAGATGGCCTCAAACACGTCTGATGCATACGTTTTGATTGTTAGTTAAATGTTGTGAAAATGCAGTTTCGCGATCGTAGTTTCTATAAAATTTAAAATTCTGTTTGATTTAAATTTATGCATATATACGGTCATAGATATAAATGTCATTTATCAGATTATAAGTAGAATATTAGCGATGCTAATTAATTCGGTGCCTTTTTTATATGAAATGTTTGCAAAAAATGGAATACATATTTCAATCCACAAAATATCTCCCATTATTTGATATAGCTTTGCTTCAACTACCGTGTAAGTGACAGGGTTAAGTCCAATGAAGAAATTATTTTAATTTAAAACAGAGTTATAATTGATTCAATTTAAAAGCACCGAATTAATTTTTTACACCAATAGTTTGTTTATGTAAAACTTGACTCTATTACAGAAACATATCAAGGACATTCAATCATTTTATCTCATTTTATAACAGTAGTAAATCGCCTGAAATCGAATACAAAAATCTAAAGTGTAAAAGTGTTATTAATCGCGTTTAAGAATTAATTGAAAACTGACGGGGTTTTTTTTTGCAAAGTTCAATAATTATTGCATCTACTGTCATATAGTACAGTACAGTTCTAACACTATAGCTAAATTCACTTTTAGTTAAAAAAACTACTTGAATATAACATCTCGACACTGATTGTAGAAGACAAGAACTTGACATTGTTTCACAAATGAATCATTTTTCACCATACACACTAAAAACGCTCTTCGATCAAAAATGTTCAAAAAATGTGTTGGTTATTGCTGAATGGACATTTCGATGGCGGTTTCAATTTCAGAGTGCCGGGGTACAGAAAAGCTTAATGTGTGTAGGTTCTTCCACACTGGTGATCTGAATATGATTGCATCGCCATCGAAATGTGCAGAAGCAATCAAAAATGATCCGGTTATTTATTGAACATTTCAGACTAGAAAAATTTTGCTTTCTGACATAAAAAAATAATTCATTTGTGAAATTGAATTTAATCATAGTGTCAGACCTGTATTGTTACTCAAAACTGATTTAAATACTACAAATATAAATATGTTACATGAAAGGTGGATAAAATCATTTCTTCTTAATTTTTGAAAAATGTCATTGAACAGACATGGCCGAATTCGCTGCCGTACGGCTCATTTAAAATTTCACGAAAATATCAAACTGCTTTGTATGGCCGCCGTCTACGAGACTTAATATATGCATTTGACACAAATATGACATTCTACCCAAGAAATTATATGTCAAACCGCTTTATTGATTTCAACGAGGATTAATTAATTCCAGTACAGTTTACAGTAACATCGACATATCCACATAAATGTGTGTTGTGAAAAAACTGACTTTGTAAGTTTTATGTAAGAATCAGTCGATATTCAGACCACGAACATAAGTGGTTTCTTCAGTTACCGGACAAAACGTCACGGCGTGGGACAACACACCGCTATTTGTCACTATCTATAAATGGAGCTGAAGAGCGTAGAGTTGTCGAAGCCTACGTGTGTCCATATCCAGTGACCTTTAGGAAGTCACTGAAAAACAAGACTGGTCAAGATTGACTTTTAATCAATTGTTTCGTATTAATTATAGTTGGCTATGATAAACATTTGTTTCTCGACAAGACGTAAACGAATTAAACAAGTGTTTGATTGTTTCATTGCGAAATATTAAATATCTTACTGTTTTAATGTTTTATTGTGGGATTTTATGTTAATACCTTTTATTATTTTACCGTATGTCGTTGAAGGCACTTCTGTTTATTAGATAATTTATGATAAAATACACTGCCTAATAACGGTAATTCCTCATTTTAAAATTTCTTAAACAATATGTTGCCTATCTGTTAGGAAATTAATTCTTAAGATTTCGTTATATGAACACTAAGAAAATATGTTCTGTTACAGATTTCTGCATACTTTGTTAATAACAATCTCGTATCCGATCCATTTTGTATTGAAATATTATTTTCAGTCACTTGTTGATCTGAGTTGTGCAGCTGCTCTTTTAAATTTGATTCGCGTGTTCGTTAATTTGTGGTAACATTCCAGTTTCTCGACTGGTTTCAATTTCTTCGTATGTTTTTGGACAAGAAGAGTTTTTTTTATCTTTCGAGGTGAATTTTAATTGTTTGCACTTTGTATTTGTTTACAAAGCTTGAGTAATTCATTTTTAATTGTATTGTAACACTACTAGTTCATGTTTTCTTTATCTATATTGTTTAGAAAACTTTTTAATTTCTTAATCCAGTTATATTTTTTTATATTTATACTTTAATTTTAGATTACATTTCATCTTGCAGTTCGTTTTTTTCTTCATATATATATATATATATATATATATATGACGATAAAAATTAATTCGGTGCCTATAAATTGAATCAATCGTAATGCTATTTTAAATTAAAATATTTTCTCATCGTTTTGGGATATATCTTGGCGAAGCATTTGATATAACCTCACAAAACTGTATGGACACGATGGCGTCCGAAAATCATTATATTATGGAACACATACTATTCGTATTCTAGTTAAAAAAAAATGCTGCCTAAGCCTCGGAAATGCTATGCTTTGTTTTGTTTTGGGGGAAGATTTTATGACATATAGAACATGCAAAAAATGTTGAATAAAACAGTTGAAGAGATCTGAAAACGTATTGCGACTTCATCGAATTAAAGACGCCATATTTTTTTCGACTAGCGATCCGTCAGTTACCTCTGACAGATGGAGCAAAGTTATACAAAATAATGAGGGATATTGTAAGGATTGAAATCTATTCACATCTATCTGTTAACATTCATTTTCTATAAAGAAGGCATCGAAATAATTTGTTCAACTTATATATATATATATATTGTGTATATATATATATATATAGGATTTTTTTTGTAAATTTTATAGAATAATATATTACAGCATTCTATAATTTGTGTTTTGATTCATTACAGAATTTGACAATTTCGTACAAGATGTTTTTCATATCCAGTTATGTATGTAGAAGCATCTTAAATCAGGGTTATAAAATATAAGAAATAGAAAACAAAACAATATTACTAGCATTATCTATATTTTCAGTATCAAATAGTATAATTATAAGTACATAATAAAATAATATTTTAATTAGTTAACAAATACTATTATTTTACAATATATATATATATATATATATATATATATATATATATATATATATATATATATATATATATATGAATAACTATATTCAAAATATATTTTAAAATATTTAAATCTCTTCACACTAACATTAAATAAAAATTAATTTATAATTTTTTTGGTCCCTTATTTGGTTCGTTACGGGTAAAAATATATCACAACAAATTAAGTACTAAGCAGATATATTTTTAAAAATATACCTTATTTTTATGTGATCTGAATTTCTAGAAATGTTTCATTAGATTTTCACATCTTCGCATCGTTCTAAGTACTGAAAAATTCTATTCACAAAATATATTTTCTTAAAATCTAATAAAAATACATCTATTCGTCAACTGAAATGTTCAAATATTGACATTTCCAGTAAGGCAGCTTCTATAAATGATAATAAATACATTTTAATTAGTTTGAAAAATCAATTAATTTCCAAATTAATTTTAATTTGATTAAAATTATGGTTGCACGCGACTGGTTTTATAATAAGAGTCATGTAAAAAAAATCTTTTACATACTCTATGAAAATTATAATTAAAAAATTGTGAAAGTAAAACTTTTATAATAAACAGTATCATAATCGTCTAATAATATTGAACCGTGCTTACAAAATACAGCAACTAGATCTCACTAGTTAGTAGCGATTATCATACCACTAGATCTAGCCATGTTTAATTAAGAATCATTTTGTGAATAGGACTAAATGTAGTATAAAATTAAATATTAGTGAAGCCTAAAAAAGTTGATACTGTTTAAATTTAAATTCACAAATGAATTCTTTTCTCAGACCACAAAAAAAATCCTACTCAAAAATATTCAATAAATCATTATTTATTACTGCTTATGCGCATTTCAGTAACGATTCCACCCTCTTCAGAAACTTCAAGGTATAGAAAAATTTAACAGTTTAATAGAGTTAGATTTTTTTGGATTAAAACTTAGATGTTTCTGTAGTTTGTGGCGTTGAAAAATGTTTTGTGGTCTGTATGTTGAAAAAGGAGGATTGTGATAGTGAGACTTCGTAAATGATTATTTATAAATCCTGTAAAAACTGTTAACTGAATTTTAATATTTGTTTAAAACAAACTAACGCTTATGCTAAATTTAACAATTAAATATTGTGAAATGAAAGGATGTTTTTGAAAATAAAATGCATGCAGTTAAATATACATTAAATATGAAATTTTTGAAGTGTAACTAATGAAAATAATTGTAAAAAATCGTACAGTGACTTATCTGAATATATATATATATATATATATATATATATATATATCGGTTAACGATTTCATTACAAATTATATTAACATATATCAAGCGGGCGTCGTTTGTTTATTTTATGCATGACAGATGAGTGTTTCAATGGCAGGCCATGTATTTCAAACAGGTAAAATACTTCAGCCTACTAGATACCAAACTGACTAACTTCTGAAAATAAATAGTTAGAAAAATTATACTGCCTCAAAAAAAAAATGAAACAAAACAAACTAAACACTGTGACCCGTTTGATATGTGTGAACACAATTTAAATTAGTTTTTTTTTCGTTGCGTTTTGCAATACACGAGAACAATATTTATAAAATCAGAGATTATGACACTACTGCCATTTTTTTACCAGAAATTTAGCAATTGTTCTGAATTACTGGATGGTACATTTTTTTTTATTTGTAACACTGTAAAAAGCGCCTGTTGAAAAATAGCGTTAAATGTCACGCAGCAATAGTTTTATAACAAATAACAATTGTCATCTTTTGTTTATTGTGACGGATTTTATCGTATGTGCTATAAAATTATTTTCATCATTTGAAAAGATAACATTGTTACCAGAGACTGAGTTCGGTTCTTATAAACGTACTGATATTTTGTAATCAGTAAGGCGCTGTCTTGTATCACAATTTTGTCTTTGTCTTATTTAACAATTTTACATCTTATTATTCATGTTACAACGTTTCTCTTTTTTTAAACAACTATGCAATTGTTTACCGATTCATTTAAATAGTAGATACAATCAATGATACATTTTAGATTAGATTCTTTGTAAACTAACAAAGAATACGTTTATTTTTTTTAAAAAAAACAATAATTTTCAAATATTTGTTTAAATAACCAATTAAATGTATTAATTATTTTTTTAGATTTTGTTCTAAACAAATTAAAAAGTAATCGAAACAATTTAATATGAATTTATTTACAATTGCTTTCACTTAACACACATAGAAATTGTTATTAATAAAAAAATATTTTTATAAAAAATATCTATCATTTTTCAATGATATTTTCATTATCTAAAAAATGTCTAAAACGCGTATAGAGTTGACTATCTACCATGTATATAAATATTGGAAGTGATAACGATCAATACTACTTTTTATTTCACATCTACATTTTTATATACTGTTTTTCTGTATGTGAACAAAGTATTCCGTGTCTGCCATCTTCTAGTACAAATGGAAAATGCAGACAATTGTATAAACGTTTATATCAATTGAATTGACATTTTGTAGGTAAAAAATATCACGGACTGTTTTTTTTAATTAAAAAAAAACAGTCCGACCGAAAAAAACACCTTTGATTTAATCTCTTAAATCTCTTAAATAGTTGTCTCTGCAGCCCGCAAGCCACTCTTCTAATCTTTTGTATATATATATATATATATATAAATATATATATATATATATATATATATATATATATATATCAATTCTTAATTTAAATTAATTACTTTAAACTATCGATCACAAAACATATTTTAAAGAAAAACCCTCAATTAATATAATTGTATTAATAATATGTATAATCTCATTTGGAGCATATCTGTATTATAAAACCAGTCTGGCCGATGCAACTTTTGAGTGAATGTAAAAAAAACCCGACATAATCTAGTTAATGTACATTCAGATTTACAAATAAATACATTCACGCGCAAATCTTAAATTTATGTACAGTTCATAAACCGCGACAATGAAACAATATCGAAACAAATGAAAAATCAACAGCTGAATCGTTCGTTCGTTGAAAACATATTTATGATTAAAAAATTCCTGTAGTTATTTACACTGTTTCTGTTTGTCTGTTCTTAGAAAACTTGTTAAACTTTATCACAAGGAAATGTCCGTTACCACTCCACGATAATCGGATCGAGACGTGTTCTCTGCGGATCAGTTCGGGACTTATTTATCGGTCCTTAAGCCAAAATCTCTAGTTATAACTGTATGATATTCAGTTCGCCGAAATCATCATTAAACAATCGTCTCACTGACTCGAGCGGTATGTACTCAGATTCGTTCGCGAAAAGATCGTTATTGTAGTTCTCTTTCAGTCTATAACTACTCGTACCATTCTCATTATCATTATCGACGCCGCCGTTGATCGCGGGCGCTTGGCGCGCCGTCTCGATCTCGTAATACTTCGAGTCGATCGACTCCAAAGAATTGTATCTAGTGCTCGCGTGACTGCTCTTCGACTGCGATTCCTCGCTGTTCTTGCTCATGATCATCTTTCGATACTTGTCGTTGATGATTTTGTTCTTCAGATCGATTTTCACGTTGCTGCGCGGCTGTTTCGTTTCCTTGCCGCTCCACGTCGACGATTCGCTGGCCTTCGCGATCGAGTAATTGTGCTCGCTGTCGGTCAGGCTCGTCTTGATTTGATGTTCGGGTGTTTTGGGCGGATTCAGTACGTTCTGCATCGTCTTCTGGCGGCGTTTCGCGTACGCTTGCTCCTTCGTCGTGTGGTTCTTGACGTGTTTGCGTAGACTGCTCGGATCCGTGTAACGTTTCGTGCAGTTTAGCACCTGGCACGCGTACGGTTTCTGCAAAATTAGACCTCTATTATTTCTTTTTTGTTTAGTACGGACGTCGATATTATCTTCTAACTCTTTTTCATATATATATATATATATATATATATATATATATATATATATATATATATATATATATATATATGAAAAGTTACCATCTTATAGTGGATTGTTATATGATTGTCATATTTAATGTATGCGGGTCATTTGTGAAAGTGAATTTATTTACAGTACCAGAACTGTATTATTTTAAAATATTATTTTGTTTTTTTTTACAAAAAAAAAAAAAAAAAATAGTACAAGTTTATCCCCTTACCGTATCAACGTGCGTTCGTTGATGTTTTGCCCTATCCGAACTATTACTGAATGCTTTATGACAGCCAGAATGTTGACATCGGTATGGCCGTTCGCCTGTGTGACTGCGTTGATGGATTTTCAAATTTTCTAATCTGGAGAATGCTTTATTACAGCTAGGCCACTGAAAAAAAGAACAGCCTGTTAAAATCTGCGGAAAAAAGGTTTAGTCATGTCCTATTTTATAGACAACCACATTTCCATTCGTTTGAAAATGTTATAATATAGACTTTTGTAAATTTCATTTTGTCATCAAATCCGTGTGTCGAACATATACGGGAGCATTTTTAATACCACTGTTAATAGTGAACAGTGGAGAGAAAAACACTTCACGATTATACATATTTCTTCTGATTAAAAATGTTCAATAAATGGTTATTAATCATATTTGATTAGATTTTTCTGCAGTTTAGCACTCTGAGTCGATAGTATTGCAATTTGAATCTGTATAATCATCAGTAAAAAAACATTCATAATTATTTATGAAACATTTTTGACCAGAAACATTTTTTATGGTTTGTAGGGTGAAAAAAATCTTCTCCGAACGTGAATTTATTTACAGTGTCACAATTGTATTGTGAACATCGAACAGTGCAGCCGTATTGTAACAATTGAAATAGATTTTATTTACTGTCAGGTTGATTTACAATTGTCAGCTGACAAGCACTCACCAATTTAATATAAAATAAAACATATAAAAACATGTACATTCAAACAGAACTACTAATAAGCCGCAAAATTTGTAAACAAGCCGTAGAAGCTGTTTATTCTAAACATGTGGTTAGCATCACATATCACTTTTACCTACAAAGACTACCCTACTGTTATTTACATAATCGTATCAGCCATAAGTTTATGATCTTATAGTTATTTTAACTTGAACTTCACTTACTTACTAAGACTAAAAAAAAAACTAGTTCGTGTACATAATAAGAGAAAGCACATATCCGACCAAGTGCACTACTCGTACATGCCCTCTCTATCTATTATCACTCGAACATGTTGATAAATTTAAACATTCTATAAATAATTATACTTTGGCGCCTAAAATTCAATGTCACTGTGTACTTTTTTCCCTGTAAAATAAATAAATCATAATTTAATCTTGAACTACCGCACTTGGTCTTGATGTTACGTTGTATTGTAGTTGAACAGCCTTTAAAATAAACAGTGTAGTCCTTAAATAAAATATCGACCGATTCGTTCTCGTAACACGGATTATATTTTGAGTATTCGATGCGATTTTTTTTCGTTAAAAAAAAAGCACTAACATTATCTAGCGACTGTGTGATTTCCATGACAACGACTTGTTTATTGTTCGGTAATAAATATTTCTTTAGTGTTTCAATGAATTTTTTTATAGCACTGAATTAATTTTAGAAAAAATAATTACTTTTCGATGAAATTTTGTTTCTTATACAATCCGAGACTTGATCTGAGAACGAGTAAAAAGATCAGAGATGGTTGAGGATTTTGAACAAAACTATAGCGATCGTCTATAAGCCGTTTAACGTACTCATTCTCTCTTTTTCTTACAACTGTTGTGTATTATCTTCTAACTCTTTTTCATATAGTATGAAAAGTTGCCATTTTATGAAGCATGCCAGTGCATTGTTATATTGTTATCATATTTAATATATAGGATATCAAAATTTATAACATTGACATTTTATATTATAGAAGTACATCTTCTGATACTTAAATTGATTAATTTTGATATTATTTTACCCTTTTTAATATTATTTAAACTTGAAAATAGTTCCATCATATAGAATTTAACTAACACTTTCGTTGAAAAGTATTTCCTTATTAAATGATTCTATTCATTTATAAAAAAATATATTAACATTTATATTATATAAATCACTTAAGAATAGTAATATCAATAATTTTAATACATACAGTAATATCAGACTACATTTTATTAATTTATATCTATATATCAATCAATTGTCCTATTGTTCGATCTATGAAAAATATAATAACTTACAGAACACTTATTTGGTTTTTCTCCGCTATGGACACGCATATGAATAAGAAGCTTGTACCGTGCATTGAACGGTCTTGTTTTCCTCGGACAGTTTTCCCAGAAACATGAGAATTCGTCACCTGGAAAAAATAATAAAAACATGATCGCTGCTGCTGCGTTTATTTTTAAATTTAAGTAAAAGTATATACAATAGACTTATTTTATGGATGGATTTATTTGAATATATTTTAAAAAAATTACAGTTCACAAACACATTGCTAGTAATACACTTCAATCATGGTTGATATTTTCGATTTTTAAATCAGTTTTTTTTTTAAATTAAAATTATTAAAAATATAAACCAGCAAACAAAAAAAGAAACTATTTTTTTCATATATATATATATATATATATATTAATGTATAATTCACAATATGATTAAATTCACTATTATAAATGGAAAAAAAATCACTCCACCACAAAATAGAAGTTCGCTCTACCACAATTTTCAGATCAAAAAATTTTTAATAATTTGTAATTAACCATTTTCAAAGTTCTAAGTGCCTTAACGGTTTGAGGTTGATGACTTTAGTATAGGAATGCGCATAAAAATAGTCAGTTAATAATTAATGATCAGTTATTGAACATTTTTTATAAAAAATTAGTTATATTTAGTTTTGTGGGGAATGGAAAAAGCATTTATGAAAATATAGATTTTTCTAAAATAAATTTGAACAAATTGCTAAATAAATAAAGAACTGGATTAGATAAAAAAAACTATAGAAGAAAAATATTATTATAAATGACTAAACGTCATTTTTCACTCTTTTTTTAAAAAAAAATCTAATATTTATTAAGGTATTAATTGTAAATATTTAAAATTTTTCATTTTGTTTGTGCACTTTGAACAATTAATGATTGTTTTACGAATTATTACAAAAGTATAGAATTGTCGATTGAAAAATTATGTAGAAAAAAATACAGCGATGCATACATTTCACAAATTACAAAAAAAAAAAATATTTACCTTTCTTCAGCTCGACATGTTTTTTTTCAATGTGCTTCACTAAAGAATACTGATCGGAGAATTGCTCGTAACATTCCATCCATTTACAGATCAGCACCTTACAATCGCCATCGTCCACCGCTCCGTCGTCGTTATCAGTCTCGGATATCTCTCCACTAGACGAAACATGGTTTGAACTAGTCTGATCTTTCTTCATCCGCGTCTTCACGACTTTCCTCAACATCCGCGCGTTCCATTCCTTTTCGCAGCTCGTCGACGTCACAGACATATCGTTCTCACCGGAAATGTCCATTAATTGTTTATTGAAATTAGCTGTGAAATTGTCGACGGGATCGTTTTGATTTTTCGCCTTTATCGTCGTGCAGGTGACCCCGGACGCGCTTAAAAATGGATCCGAACTCCCTAAAATCGCTTCTCTTTGCGTCATCACCATCTGATTCGTTCCCAGTCCGATCGTCTGATAAGTGAACATGGGAGGATTGATATATTTCTGCGAATCTTCTAACAAACAATAAGTGTTTTCTAATTCCGATTCGGACGTCAGGTTGTTATTCACCGATTGTGTAGAAAGTAGATGACCGTAATTATTTTTAGACGCGCTCTGTTCCGAACTCGGAATCTCTAAGCTGGTAGCGGGGTAGTTACGGAACGAATTGTTGAAATCGTTGTTTTGCACAGAGTTGATTTTAGCGCCGAAATGACGTCCGAACGTTAAATCCATCGAAGGTAACTTCTGATTGATTTCGTTCGGACAGTTTTCGTTCGCATCACTCTCGTCCTTGATCCTTAAATAATCGCTCACGGACTCGTTCTCGTTCACAATCTCATCGCTGATGTCTAGATTCTCATCGGAGAAAATATCGAAATCGAAACTGCTATTCGACAGTTCCGGCTCGATGGGGAAACCGACATTGTCGTTCACATTCTCTTCGGAATTGTCGATGAAGCTCAACGGCGATAATTGCGATAGTGAAATTTCCGAATAAGAGGGCGACGAGAACGGCTTAAACGGCGGAGAATTGTAGAAAGGATTCAGCACTTTCGCCGAACTCGTCAACTGTTTATAGAAACATTTATTTGTATCGCGATGTTGATCCATCGTCCCGTCCGCTTCTTTGTTCTCGTACGCGCAACTGCTGAACCTCTCCTGTTTTATCTCCCCCATCGATCTCTGATAGCTCTCGACCGGTTGCTCGAAATCGCACATGAACTCGGTACTTTCAATGTCGCCCAACTGCGCCGAATCGAAGAACGCCGACGTGAATTGTCTCTCGAGTTTCATCTGTTCTTCGGTCAGGACGGTCTTCTGAGCATCGTTTTTCGGCAAACACTGGTTCGTGTAGACGACGATGTGCGTGTTTCCGTTGAAATTGAAATTCATCTGAGACGAGTTATTGTACGCGTGCATTCTTTCGTTCTCCTCGTTCAGGAAGAACTCGTTCTCGGTCGGTTCGATCTCCGTCATGTAGTTTCGGCTCTCATCTCTCTGACCGTACTGGTCGACATCGTCGTTAAATGTGAAATAATTGTGATTTTCGACGGACGTCGGCGTCAGCTGATCGAAAATCGTCGACGAACAATTCATTTCAGGCAACGTTGTCGATCCCGGGATATTTGTATATTTTGTAAATAACATACTTTCAAGATGCATCTATAATTTAAAAAAGAAAGCAAACATATATTTTATGAATTTGATATTTTCAGTATATATATATATATATATATATATATATATTTATATATACAAAAATAAGAAACTATCTGCGACTGAAATTCACTTTCAGAAATGAATTCTTTTTTCAATTTACGAATTATGAAAAAAATCTGGCCAAAAATGTTCAATAAATCATTAATGATCATTTTTGACTGCTACTTTTTCGCATTTCGATGGCCAAGCAAACATCTCCAGAGCTGAAGGTACAGAAATACCTCAACGTTAGGTATTTATTTTTTCCTATTCTTCGACGCATAATTCGCATTTAATTAATACGCATAATTCACAATCAAAACGAATTGTTGTTGTACATTTTCGATCAGAATTTTTTTTTATTGTTTGTAAGTTAAAATGAATTGCGATGAAAGAGACTGTAACTTTTTTTATCAAAGTTCAAAAGTAAAACAGCCCGTTATTTAAAAATCTTAGGAGGCGTTCGGTATATCATTTGTTTGCTGTTGTCATCTAGTGGGTGCTACTGTTATCGAGTAGGCTTTTCTATAATATTTAATCTAGAAATTATGTTTTTAACAAATTTAGAATCCAATATAATTAAATCATCCGAATGACATGAGATGTGAGAAATTTATTGATTTTATTCTTTCAAAAAGTGAACATCTAGTAATTAAAATATTAATATAATATATAGACATATTTGTTTGCGACAGTCATTATACTAAGAATAACTTTTAATTACCATAGTTACGCAAATAAATAAAAAAATGTTTACTTATATATTTCTTTATTATAACAAGATCTCTATGGATTCGTTTCAAAATAATAATGAATACTGCCCTGGCACTGTGGCCAAAGTCGCAATCACAAATGGATTCTATTTCGCTCCACAAAAAAAAAAAATGTGTTTTGCGGGGCGAAGAAAAGAATCAGTGTGGGAAATGTATACTTGCGATCCCGTATTTTAATAATTTACTTCTAAAAAAATGTATCTTAATCCCTATGTAATTATAAAAGTAATTGTATTGATACCGGTAACTTATTATACACCGTTATACATTTTCTCTCATTTCCCTACTTAAGAAAGAGACAAGTATACGATAAACTCCAGCATCTTTTATTTTCATATTCGAAAATTTCAAGAAATAAAATACTTTAACATGTTTATCGTTTTTATAGTTTAAATGTCCGATTAAGTATTTCAGTTGCAATTAAATATCTATTTTTTAAAAAAATTCAGTATTATCATATATTTTTCAAGAAAAATATATACGTATTACGTGACTGTGTTAATTATTTTTCACGAAATAAATATTATATAAATAATTCCAAAACAATATCCTTAAATAAAACTGATTTATGTATCCGAGAGTTGATATAAAGTACACTAATGTCCAATAAAATTGTTTTTATTGACATGAAACAAAGACAACATTATATCTGAACGAAGTTAAACGGTAATACGTTTGAAACTGACCCAAAAAAAACAGCAGAGTGCCCTCAAAAAATATTATATTTTATTTTATTAAGTTTCATGTTGTAGGTGTAAGAAAAAATAACACAATGAAAGGGTAAAATAAGAATCACAATCAATTTATCAAAAAAAAAAAGATTGTAGTATTGTTAAATTAACAGACCTGTATCTGTATTATTAAGTTAAGAGGTTGTTACACGGGGTAAGTTGCATGTTCCTCGCCAATTAATTTAAACACAGGCATCTAAAATAAGTAGCTGTACGTTCACTACATATAATGTCGACTTTAACACTTATGCTACCACAATAACACTGATTCTAAAGCATTACTCGATACGTGCTAACCAGCACTGCGCGTCATGGCCAACTTGATTTAATTTTACAAAAGGGTTGACGTTGAATCGCCATTTATATTAAAAATAATTACTGTTCTAATTTCTTACTACAAATTTTGAATTATTTAATGAAATATACTATTTTTAATATATATATATATATATATATATATATATATATATATATATATATATATATAAAACTTTACAAAACACTATGTTGCAAAAAATAATCTATCTGCAAGAATTTTTATATAAACATTTGTGTATATATATATATATAAAATTAATCCATGAGGTTCACTTATTTATTTGATATATTTATTGTTGCATTTAGTTTCATGTGCAAACTTATAATTGACAAGTGTGCGAGCGCAGCGAGCCTGGGCTTTAGTGAGCACAGTGACCAGGGGACAAAGCCCCTTAGTATATATAAAATAAAACAATTAGCAAGTAACTACAAAAAAGTTAAAGCATAGTCTTCTTTTTATAAAACTATTAAAATGTTTAATAAAAAATATTAGTTTACATCAATATATATTGGTAGCATTGTTGTACATTATATATATATATATATATATATATATATATATATATATATATATATATATATATGTATATATTTCTCTCGATTTATCCGGTAAAACGGTTTGTATTCAAATCGTATAAATCTTGTCAAACATTTTTATAGATAATGGAGAAGGTGTAAGTAGGTCAAAAAATCTTAATTAAATATGATTATATTTATTAATATACTCAAGATTTTGAATGTGTCGGTTAATAATCTCCACTCTTGTTTAAATATTTGTCCAGAAGTCTTATGTCAAGCTAAAATTCCCTGATACAGAACTTCTTTTGTTTTTTTTAACCGTGTTAAACTGAAATCGTTATATACACCAGTTAAATCACCGTGTAAATCGAGAGTCGATATATATATATATATATATATATATATTAGTAAATAAATATATATGTATGCGCATTACCTTCAGGTTAATTAAACACCGCTGGATTCTCACAAACAACTTCAAACAACTTTTCTATTATTACTTATCACAAATACAAGATCGAACCGAAAACCCAATAAAGTACAACTGCACGACCATATTCGAAAACCGAAAAAAAAAAAAAACAAAAAAACTTCTATCCAGTTGTTGACTATGCGACAGTTAGTAGGCGATTAAGATACTTCGTTGATAATGCACATGGTTTTATTTTTTCGACGCTTGCCTCAGATCTCTCTCATCTTTCAACTTGTACTCTACATTGCTGAAGTTCTACGTACAGATGCAGCGCTCGAGTTTTTTTTTGTTGTGTTTTTTATAAACAGAGACGAATGTAAGATATAGTAGTGTCCATCTTATACGGTTTACCCTTTTTTATTGACGTCTTGTAACTTTATCGAAAGATCCTCACACATGTTTAGTATATATATATATATATATATATATATATGTATATATATATATATATATATATATATATATATATATATATATATATATATATATATATATGTATATATATATATATATAGTTTTTTTAAATACAGTATCTAATGTACGTTTGTTTTTTGCTTGTGTACATTTAATTGTCTGCTTGTTGATTGGTCCACTACGCGTGGCTGATGTCCATTCTGAAACAAGTGCATTTTTATATATTCGACCAGTATGTCTAGTGACACTAGATTTTAATATCTAAACTGTTACAAAAATACGATAATTATATATATATATATATATATATATATATATATATATATATAAAAATATGTATATACATATGTATATATATATATATATATATATATTTGTAAATAAAAATTTATCACTCATGTATTTTCCATACAGTACATTAAAAACCGAAAAAAGTCCATCATTCATAAATATATTTAATTCAAAATCTGGCACTGTGAATAAAACTTGATATTTTGTTAGTTTACTGATTAATGAATGAAATTTCAGAATTCCAGTGGAAGTGGATATATATATATATATATATATATATATATATATATATATATATATATATATATATATATAAGAAATTGTTAGGAAATATTCCACTACATTCGTCTAAAATATTTATATTTCATTTTAATACTATAATGACATTGTGACTTTTTTGTGATTTATGAAATGAAAATAAAAACAAGTCAGTTATGAAAATTTATACTGTATTAGTTTAATATTTTTTGTGTAGTATCATAGATTCTTTACATTTTATACATTATCCATTTTTAGTGTTTCTATAGCTTTGAATGGTTTTTTATATCCCCATATATATATATATATATATATATATATATATATATATATATATATATATATATATATGAACCTTTTTAGTGTAGAAATTTATTAGCATGTACTGTAGTGTCATCTCTATTTAGGGAACACATTATCTAACATTATCTCCACTGATTTACTTTTACTGTGAATTTTTGTCCATCTGTGTAATAAGTAATTTAAATTAAGTGCTGCTACACTTCGAAAAAAAAATACATGTTATTTCGATGTTTTATTGTTATTGTTTTATTTTGTTTGTATGTAAAATCAAAACTGTTTACACACTGGTTACTTAGCAACTATACTAGAAATAAGTGAAATGCAGTGAATAAAGTATTGACAAGAATGTTCATACAGTTAATTATGTATTAATGCTTCTACAGTGCAATTTCTTTAAACAGCAGCACTGCAATTTTTGTCACACAAAAAGCACCGAAACGTCACTCGCAAGTGTATACGTTATTATGAATCATCTTTCGATAAGATCAGAAAAAAAAACTATATAATCTTCCTGGGTTGTTTCGGCTATGTTTTATGAGATATTTTTTACACTATATAAGCGTTTTTTAAGGGTGAAAGCCATTTGAAATCCGATACTTTGTAGTGCACAGCCAAAATCTTTTGCTTCAGTACTCTGCATTTTGTTGTTAAAGTATTTAATTATATATACATACATACATACATACAAATATATATATATATATATATATATATATATATATATATATATATATAAAGAGAGAGAGATGATTTGAACCGTTGAGTTTCATCTATGATTGATTTCATTTATCAAGTCATAGATATTTAATTATTTTGAATGTTCTTAAATTAAAATTTGACAATATATGGTGTTATATATATTATTTAGATCAGAGGTTCTTAACTTTTTCATCCACACACCTCTCCTGAAAACGTACTTAATGTTTACAACCCCCGTAGTTTCTCAAATTAATCAAAACATAATTAAAGTAATATTTTGAAAAGTGCTTGACTTTTCCTGTAAATGTACATCTTATATGTGAAGATTATCTCAAATTTCTCAAATTAATCACTGGATCATTTAAGGGGACCCGGTGGTCTAGCGGCCTAAAATTTAAGCTATTTTAAAAAATTTTTTTCTATATGAGGGTAATGAATAATGCTTTCAAATTTTTTTACACTTATTTTATTACTAATAAACTTTACAAAAATGAAAATAAAGACAAAAAAAATTTTTTTTTAATTAGAAAAATGATGCTGAAGTCTCCCTCTCTAAAAAAATGGAATTGCGTGGTGAATGATGATTTATCTCTCCCTCTGATCGGAAATAAAACAATTGACGAATTTTTAATTAGTATAAGTATAGCTATCGCAGGAAGTAGAATAAAAAAAAAATTTGACAAAATGGCGCGTAGTCAAAAGTACAAGTTTGAAAACGACCAGTATTTTTGAAAGTTTTGTTAATAAAAAAAATATAAATATTTTACAGAAACTATTAGTTAAACTTCCAGCGAGAGCTAGAACTATTCAGAATAACATATTAAAATTTCAGACAAATCGGTCAAGTAGTTTTTTTTCTGGCCCCCGCAAGACGAAAAAAAGTAGTTTCGAGATAAACGCGTTTAAAGTTTCAAGCAAGTATATTCTCAAGAAACTGACCTGACCTTCTAATGGGCTGTAGATCCTGAAATACTCTGAATTTCGTCATCAAATTTTAACAGTATATTTTTAAGATACTATACTTTCGAAAAAAAAATCGATTTTTCGAAAATTCTAGACCACCGGGTCCCCTTAACACATAGTTAAGATAAGATTTCGAGAAATCTGTCACATTTCTGATATTTTCTGCTCATCTCCTGAAAAAGTACATATTATAAGTGGAGAGGCCCTTAAGGGTCTCAAATTAATCAATGGATCATTCGAAACATAATTAAAATAGTTTTCTAGAAGGTACTCGCTGATTTCTATATCTTTTCTGAACTTTTCCTGAAGAGCGACATACTAAATGTTAAGAACCGTTGTTGTAAATCGTTAAGTTTGATTTTTCAAGATAAAAATAAATTAACTGTTTTCATAAATATTTTTTTCATTCGCCTAATTAAGCCATAAAAAAATATTTCGTATCAATAACAAATTGTTGATCATTTTTAATAAAAAAATGGTTTGTTGGTGACTGAAAAATTCATTTTTGAAAAAAGTGCAATTAATGATACGATCAAATAAATTATATCATAACGATAAGTGTTGAAATAAATATATGTACAAGGAATAGATAAATGTGTGCTTCGACTGTAGGGTAGCGTTTCTTCTTCAACTAATTTGACACTGTGATCGCTGCAACATATGTGAAACTTCGGCCGAATATTTTACATATTCGTCGCTAGATATTCGATTAAACTGAAAATAAACATTTCTTTCGGATTAAATTGTAAAGAGTGTGCCAACTTATTTTTTGTATTAGTGTAATTCTACATCCTAATCATTATATATATATATATATATATATATATATATATATATATATATAATGATTATATATATATATATAATATATAATCATCATATATATATATATATATATAATCATCATCATCATCTTCAGCCTCTGTTAATCCACTGCTGTAAAAAGGCCTTTTCCATGATTTTCCATTTTGTTCGGTTCAGTGCCTCTCTTTTACACAGATTTCCCAGAAAGTTTTTAATATCCTTATCCCATCTGTTCATTGGTCTCTTTCTGGGTCTTTTTATATTCCTCGGTTCCCAGTCAATAATTTCTCCTGTCCATCGGTTGTCCTCTCTCCTCGCGATATGTCCCGCCCGTTTCCATTTCGGACTCTTTACTCTTCTTATTATATCTGTGACTCCTGTTTGTTTTCGTATCCATTCTGTTCTCTTCCTATCTCTTCTTGTTATTCCCAACATGCATCTTTCCATACTTCGTTGTGTTGTTTGGAGTCTTTGAACTATTTTGGCGTTAAGCACCCATGTTTCATTTATATATATATATATATATATATATATATATATATATATTCAAACTCGATTATAACGAGCACACATAGCACAAGTTCATAGCTAAAATCAGCAAATGTTTATATCAAATTCGATTCGTGAATATCTCCAGTCAAACGCCCACCTTTGTACCGAGCTCGATTCACAGATATAACAAAGACATTTTTCGTCTCTAAAGACTTCATTTTTTGTTTAATTGATTTACAAACTGTCTTTTAATTACAAATGAAAATCAACGTCCCGCTCATCTCCAACTATAAAAGTCTGTCTTCTAATGAAACTTCAATATTAAATTTTCACAAAGGAACTGTTTTTTTTCATCCCCCAAACCACATGATCAGTTCTGATCAAAAATGTTCACCAAATCGTTATTTAATTGTTACTTGTGTGCATTTCAAATGACGACGCCATCGTTTTCAGAACGCCACTGTACCGAAAAATATAACTGATGAGATTTTTTTTGTATATTTGTGCTGAGACGATTCAGTTTTAAAGTCAATCGACATGGGTGTGTATTGTGAATTTAGAGTGTTCTTATACAAGATTTGTTGCACTTCATGTAGTCACTTTCTAGTAATCTAGTCAGTCTAGATAATAGGGATTCAATCCCAAGGCTCGACAACTCGATTACCGAGAAAACTGACAATATTAGACAAAAACAAAAAACGGTCAAAAAAATCATCTAGTCACTTTCACGCCTGTTTTTTTTAATTATTAACTATTCAAACCTATTCGTTTTTTTGTGTCACCTGTACTAAAATTCATGGTT
This sequence comes from Acanthacorydalis orientalis, assembly GCA_034766995.1. Lineage (NCBI taxonomy): Eukaryota > Metazoa > Arthropoda > Insecta > Megaloptera > Corydalidae > Acanthacorydalis > Acanthacorydalis orientalis. The sequence goes on along the minus strand of CM068316.1, from coordinate 51,401,560 downwards.
ATAACGAGGAAATATAGTCGATCAAGCAGCTCTCTTTCTCTCTCTATCTATTTATATCTATCTATCTATCTATCTATATATATATATATATATATATATATATATATTTATATATATATATATATATATATATATATATATATATATATGATAATAATACACATTTAAAAAATAATTAATTTTTCAGTTGTAAACAAAAAAAATTATTATTAACAATTTAAAAGTCTGAGTAGTGAGCTTAATTCAAAGGATACCTATTTAATACAGCCATTCATCATTAGCGTACGTTTCATTTGTAATATATATATATATATATATATAAGCACGCGCAATAGCTCACAGTTACTGGCCAATTATATTTTTAATGACACATAAGACACTTTCATTATCAAATAACTGATTCTTCAATTAGAATCAAATCATAATTTTATAAAGAATACAGTGTTTCATTATTTTTTGTTTTCACTTTATATATATATATATATATATATATATATATATATATATATATATATATATATGTATACATGTGTATTACTATTATTTATGTTTGAGATTGTTGACTTATATATTTAAAAACATAAACAACTGGCCAGTCATTTTTTTCTGTCGCCGCAGACACCACGGACCAATAATTTAATGTCATTTATTTTTTTTTTTCGGTTTCGTAAGTGTGTGTGTATCCCCTTCTCAAAATAAATTTAATATGGTGTTGTGACCTGACCTGTGCGCCCTTATTATGGTCATTCCAGGCTTTCATTTGCTCGTGCACTTGCTCAACAGTAACGGTGTATAGAAAATATTGTACGCCTGATAGAGATATGTGTAATGGAATACTTTAGATTTTTTATAAGCGGGAGTTAAGCAAGAAAAAAAAACATTCTTATAACATGTGTTACGAATTAAAGGATTAAAAAATGTCATCTTTAAGTTCTATTTACTTGTTTTGGTTAAGAGTAACCGTAGTATCGATGATATCTATGTTTTTGTCACTAAATTATGTTTTTTGATTTTTTTTAAGGATGATTTTTTCTGATCGGATGCTTTCAACCCTTTTCGAATATCAAATGTTCTTCGAGACGAATTTCGGTCATATATTTTGAATACACTTATTATTTTTGATTCTAAATTGTAAATTTTATTATTTTGAAATTTTTTTGGTAATTATTTCAACGATTTTATGACCTCTAATATTTCGATGTGTATTTATGGTTAATTGCTATATCAAGGTGGCCACATTTCTGAAAAACAAAAGCAGTATATCTGCAATCCTGAATCTTATTTGACAGGTGAAGATTTCCAAAACGGAGGTTTCCGATTTAGAAAATAATTTCTAGAATTAAATAAATGTATCTATTTAGTGAAAAAATACAAATTTTATTTTACAGTTTGACGAGTATATGATTAAATTTCAACAAATGATTTATTTTTTCATTCCACGAGCGACAATTGTTTTTTCGATCAGAAATATTCAATGAGTGATTATTGATCATTTTTTGATTGTTGTTTATGCAGATTTCGATGACAACGCCATTATTCTCAATTCATTTCATTCTCTTCAGTACAATGACTAGAGATGATGAGAGATTCAGAATCGTGCCCGTACATTTATATGTCACTAACAATAATACCCAAAATCATGAAAATCGGCTTGAAATCTAACCACTTGACAAGTTCTAATGTATTACTCAACGATAAAACATATGACAATTAATTAAAAAATTTCGAACATATCGTGCAGACACTCGACGCCCGCTAGATTACTTTAAGAGAAATATAACTTAATAATAATATTAATTTATGTGTTGAAAAAAAAAACAAAAATTTAATTTTTGCTCAAACCTCGTCAAAACAAAAACAATTATTTCAAATTAATTCACTTATAATAATGAATCTAGATTTTTGGAGCCTGCATTCGGAAATTAATACACTTACATACAAACACAGAGAATAGATAATTATTGAAAATTTTGATAAAAAAACATTTAAGATGTATCTAATGTTGTCATCTGTACAAATAAATCTAGTGGCATGATTTATTCCTTATAATTTATGGCTGAAAACAGTATACATCTCATAGATATTTATCTCATTATTTTCTGTCTTGATTTTACCTTCCTTATCGTTTTTATCAATGAAAAATCAACTTATAAAAAATCCTCCCATGTTAGATATAAATCGTTTATAGTCTAATTAGATAATATACAGTTCATAGAAGTTTTTTGTAAACTAACTCTTTCAAACACACACACACATACACACACACACATATATATATATATATATATATATATATATATATATATATATATATGCTAATAAACTAATATGTATATACTATTTAAATTTAGTAAAATAACAATCTATTTAATTAGAAAATAATTTATCTTTTCGATTCTTTGAAATTAAACAAAAAAGTTTATCTACATTTGTGTGTATTAATGTGTGTGTATATATATATATATATATATATATATATATATATTAATTATCTTACAAAACATACCCTGTTATATATATATATATATATATATATATATATATATATATATATATATATATAACTAACGGTCTCCCGCGTTTGTTTGGAATATATTACAAAGGAACAAAAAATGAACGCTGAAGAAGATCCAAGTTGTAGTCATGTAATAATAACTTAGTACGTTTATATGACTCACGATATTATTTCGATTAACCATTAGACACAGGCACATTATATATATATATATATATATATATATATATATATATATATATATACATAATGAAAACAGAAAATCATTTACTAAATAATAGAAATAGGAAAGAGAATATTATTTTGAAACAATATTAAGTAGAAAATACATTCAATTTGTTATCTTGTTGTTATTCTTTTGTTATTTAATTTAAAGTGGTTTGAATTAAATAACATAAAATATTATTTATATATATATATATATATATATGCATATATATATATATATATATGCATATATATATATATATATATATATATATAGTTTCACGCAGAGCATAATAATTATCTATCTATTTCTTTTATAAAATAAAAAAATTAATAAACATGCAAAAAAACAATTTTATTTAGTTAAATTATGATAAAATTCACATTATATCTTCATTGACACTAAATCGTTATTTTTCTGGTAAATTATTTTTATTCTGTAATTTTAAAATGTCCTCGATACTTTTTTGTTTCTTACATTATTATATTATGTTGTATTTCTATCTTAAGTATCTTGATCCGGAAGAAATTCAAAAAAGTCGGATATTACACCGTCCGAACAATATTTAAATGTACAATTCTTTTAATTCTTTTGATTCGTTAGACGACACGCTTGTCCTTCACACATCTTCGTCTTTCACTGAACATCAATCATCTACTCATGTAATTATTGGGTTTCTTACCGTAATTTAAAAAGAAAAAAGTAAAAACTCTAACACTATATGAGGATTTCTTAAGAAAATTGTTTTTTTGATGAAACAGTTATAAATTGGTGTAATAAATGCAATTGCACGGTAATACAAATATTGAAATTGGTACATAGTTAAAAATATCACACATAAATGACTTTAGATTTTGGATTATCGACATGTAACAAAGAGGATTTAAAAGCAGTCAAGAATCGAAAGACAAAATGTACTAGAAATCACTATTTTAATAGTTGAACCGAATATATATATATATATATATATATATATATATATATAAATAGATATTGTTAATATTTACATTAATTAACAGATGACTGAGTTCGGAGCTTCTTTGTTTTCGCAAATTTCTGTTTATATATATATATATATATATATATGAATATCGTTGCATATGAAATGAATCGCATTTAGTAATATCATTTGTAAAAAAAATCTTTCTTTAAATTTGTGACATAACGACGAGAATGCTTCAAATTCCATTTCGAACCGAACGCGTCGACGTTCGAGAAAACGACACCGACTCGTCATTTGTCGACAGTGCACATTACCAACATGTCCCATATAAACGCAGATATCCTTATCCAATGAATACGCACGTATAAGATGTAACTATAAAAATAAGAACGATTGTTTTTATACAGAGCGTCGTTTTTTAGCTATTAGCTCGCGCGTCTTGCACGTGTGCTGTGTTATGCAGCGCTGCTGTCGACCAAATAAAAAAAAAATAAAAAAAAAAACAAAACAAAACCATCTACCCATCCACTATAGGTTTATAATTATTTTATGATGAAATTATATGTGTGTAAAAAAAATCTTTAAATATCTGAACTTCATACACTATGTTTTTATTATTCGTGACAAATGAAGTTCTGAATAATTTTTTTGTCCGGTCGTTACACTTTTTTCGAATATTGTAATCGCGAATGTCGAAAAAAATATTTACATTGATATGGTAACTGAAAAAATCTTGATAACGATGCTGAAACTTTTATTGTTATTATTATTATGTGTGCGGATAATATACATCACAACAGTTGCGTTCTCAGTTTCAGAACTAGAGAATGTACTGTACATGTAATGAGAAAAATCGTATTAAACAGTTAAGTTTATAATCGCATTGATTTAAAATGAAACAAACTATTTACTACAACACTCGTATCTACATCATTCAGAAAAAATATTTATTAAGCAATCGATTTTATTTATAATAAATAGCAATATAAGGTAACATAAGCACTTAAATACCGATATTTTTAAATTTGTGGTTTTTATGCAACTTATCATTTATTAAACTTCATGCAATAAATGCATTATATATATATATATATATATATATATATATATATATATATATATATATATATATATATATATATATATATAATGTATTTATTGCATATAAATACATTCAAATAATGTATTTATTGCATATAAATACATTCATATTGTAAGATATCTTCTCAATTAAGGAGTATGCTAGTAAGGTTCATTTTTTTCCTGATATATGAATAATATTTTTATTAAGAAAAAGTTTTAATTTAATATTTCCATAAGTATCAATTTGACAGTTCAATTGTTTTAAGTTTCATGAAAGAGGCACAGTCTGACAACCTAAATAGTAACATACTTTAATACACTTAAACAGTTTGGGGAAAAGTTAAATTGTAAATAGTTGTGTATCAATGGCACATGTATTAAGATAATTGAATTCAAATTTAAATTTAATGTCTTCTCCAAAAATATCAACTGAACATTTAGAGAATAACCGCACGAATCGTGTCTATTATCTAACAATTTTCCGTATTAAGGTTATAAATAAATGGAAATAACCACAAACATACTGTTTATATTTACATTTTAGAACAGATTTATCTCTTAAACAAAAACCGAGTCGTTACTATGAAAAACAACATGGTTGCTATGCAACTATATACATACATAGATATCTACATATATATATATATATATATATATATATATATATATATATACACACACATATATATATATAGTTTTTTTTTTGGACAGTTTTAAGTTTTTGTCTGATATTGTTACCAATCTCGGTATTCTTGAGGCGAGTTGTCGAGCCTTGGGATTAAATCCCTATTATCTAGACTTTAACCTGTATTATTAGCAATCTTGTTGTTTTCTGATCCAAATCTTGAGTTTTTACGCTAGGAAAATTATATATATATATATATATATATATATATATATATATTATGAAATAAGGGAAAAACTTATCTTTTCAATACAGGTCAACCTAAAATGGCAATAATCATACTTTATATTCACAAGTCCGAAATATCTTCAAGCTACATCTGTTTGGACATTTCATTCAATTCAACATTCAATCTTTTGTTATTAGTATCTGATTTTTATTTTCCGCCTATTTCAAATCAATGAAACTACTGCGTTCTTGAAAACGACAATTTAAAAGTTCGGTCTTAAATTATATTTGTGATCAAAACATGTACTCTACCGATAATAGCAGACTTAAAATTATATGTATGAAACATAAAAAGGAAATTATGTTTAACAATTCTGACTCGTTCTGTTTAATAAAAAGAAACGAATTTTTATATCAGTGTTTTCTTACCAGAATGCATTAAAAATATTATCAGTATTGAAGCTAATTGGATCGTTTCTACTGGAAAATAATTATAAACATAACAATATCGTTTTTCAAATGACAGTCGCTACCATGTTGGATCTGAATTTAAACTACATTAGTTTATTTTAACTTTATACGCTTTTGACATTATTTTATTCTCGAAAGTTTGCTATTAAATTTATTTTATTCAAAAAAGTTATATATATATATATATATATGTTTATATATATATATATATATATATATATACGTATTTGTATATATATATATATATATATATATATATATATATATATATATATACAGAAAAAGAGAGAGAGAAAGAGTTTTAAATCTAATAGTGTCTGTCATTCTATCTTAATTTAAATAGAGAAACAAAAGATAACTCGTTATTACATTTAACAAATCTATGAGATAAATAATATTTATATGAAATTTTAATGGTTAGATCTGTTTATATTTCAATATTAATTTATATTTTTATATTAAAACTAACAATTATTTTAATTACATCTCATTATTACAGTAATATATAAAAATTGTAAATCAGTGTGAACGATTTTGTTCTAATAAAAATTGCATCTAAATATTAACTCTTCAATTATTGTTTTTTATATATATATATATACATATAAATAATTTGATGAACTGTAAATAAATAATACCCGAAAATAATCTAAACCAATTATTAAAAAAGACAATATTTAAAATAATATAAGTATCTCAGTTCACTTCCCTTAAAAAAAACAATTTTCATAAATTGTTTTTACAAAATACGTATAATTTATTGTCTTTATTGATAAATAAATAAATTATTTTTTTAAAAAATTGTTTTTTCAAAATACATATAAATTATTGTCTTTATTGATAAATAAATAAATTATTTTTTTAAAAAATTGTTTTTACAAAATACATACAAATTATTGTCTTTATTGATAAACAGATAAATTACTTTTCAAAAAAAACAAATGATAATCGTACAATCATATTTTTTCTATCCCTCTCTATCAAATGATCAATAAATGATCCAACAATTCGAATAATCATATCGGTAAACAAATGCACACTAATTGATAGTTAATAGAACTAATTACGTGTCGGTGTATACATTTATTATGAACATAGCTGTCGAATGAAAATAACAATTTGTAACCATAATTCATAAGCACAGGTCGCGAACAATCTGAGCAGCAAACACAAGAATGTCTTTCGTGAAATTCTATGTGGGAGACAGTTTTGATTTTATTTTCACTCTAGGCACACTTGCTACACTTGCACCAATCACAAAAAAAAATCATAAAAAATGCTATTCTTATTGTACACATTTAGACATATACACATACATACATATATATATATATATATATATATATATATATATATATATATATATATATATATGACATAATATTAATTATTTAATTCAGAATGAACTAAAGTTTCTTTTATTCATTCACAAAGTTTGTTATTACTATTTATGTGTATGCTAAGTTTGCTTACCATATGTACAAGTTTAAATATAAATGTATTTATAGAATCTCCAATAGAATAAATCAACAATAAACAATTTACAATGAAAGTTAAAAGCTTAAAACTCAGTAATATGCGATGTTCATTTTCATAAATCAATTGACACATTTTATTTTTTCATTATAATTTTGGCACCGTGACTCTAAATTCACTTTCATAGATTATTTTTTCACTCACTCTATCAATAATATGGAATATTTCATTATTGATTATTTCTAATTTTTTCTTATTTGATTTAAATGGCTCTGTCATGATTGTCGTAGTAGTAAGGCATAGAAAAATCTGTTAGTAAATATTTGTATGAAATATTTTTGCTTAAAAGTTAAGTGAAAAAATCTCCGCAATTTTTTCTGTATCTAACACTCTGAAGATGTGATTGCACAGTCAACGAAGTGTGCATAAACAACAATCAAAAATGATCAGTAATCAATTATTGGACATATTTGATTAGAAAACATTTTTTTTTTGTTTTTCAGATGAGTAACACTTCATTTATTTTTCCAGTTGTAATATTAACTCATGTCATCCATGAGCATATTTATATAAATTTTATATATTTACATACTCTAGTTTTGAATCCTATAACTTTTGTTTATTTCCTAATATTGTGATTAAAACTTTTTTTAATCTTATTAATTCCTGTTAGTCATTTTTAGACAATCTTATTAATTTTTTTAATACTGAATATTCGATTAGATTGTTTCAAATCTACTGGAATATTTGGGAATAAACGTTTAAAAACATATGAAACACTTTTTCATTCATCAAAGCACTCTAAATATGGAAAATCTCATTCTCATGAATTGCATCATATTTCTTCACTTCATGTTCTAATAAAATTCTGTTCATACAAAAATATTTACATATGTGAACAATTTAACAAATGCCGCTCTCTCACATAAATCATAGATTTTTTTGTAATCAGAAATGTTCAATAATTGATTGTTGGTAGTTTTAAGTGTTGCTTGTTTCGTGAACGACGCCATCATTCTTATCTCATATTCAATTACTGTATTTTTTTGATCATTAAATGTTTTTGTGATTTGTGTCGAAGTCGAAAAATCATTTGTGAAAGCGAATTTAGCACAACAGTGCCAAAAATTACATTTTGATACATAAATATGTTTTTTTATTATCTGACTTTATTAATTCATCTCTTAACTTGCTTATTAATTCTTATTTTTCCAAGTAATTAATATATAGATTATTATCTTTGAATTATACATATATATATATATATATACATATATATATATATATATATATATATATATATATATATATATATAAATAAATATATATATATAAATATATATATATAAATATATATATATATGTATGGATATGTAGGAATCTGTATTAATGATAACAAAATTTCTTACATATAAAGTAGATGTCAATATTGTAGGAAACATATATCGGCACGAAGATGTATAGTCTTCTCGGATATCGGGAACAAAACGGATAGAAAATATTTTATTTAAGATCTTTATTTATTACTTGGTTTTTATGAGATTTTGTTGATTTTATATTTACTTTTTGTTTGTCAGTTTTTCAAAATAATTCAATTTACAAAAGAAGAAATTAGATTTATACAATTTTTTTTATACAGATTTCTGTAAACAAAAGTTAATTTTTTTTAAACCCCGCTTTATGTTTTAATGATTAGACAGATTTTTAATTAATGCATGTATTATGATTATTATTGTTTTTGTTTTAAAGTAAAAGAGGAAATTTGATACACTAAATTATCTAAACTTGACTCTCTTATAATACAGTTTATGTACTGAAACTAAATTCATTTATTGTGTTAATTTTCTGATTTTTAAAACATCTGATTTTGTATAAAACAGCTCTGACATTTTACTAAATTCATTTTCACAAATTAATTATTTTCTTTCCACTACATCATACATTTTTTCTGATCTTAAATGCTCAATAAATTATTATTGATCGTTTTTGATTGTTACTTATACTCATAACGATGGTGATGTATACGGTGGTGTTCTCTACTTTATTGTCAGAGCGATAAAGTTGAGAAAAATCAAATTTTTGTTCATATAAGCAACAATTTAAAAGTATAAAAAAATTATTGAACATTTTATATCAGAATAACCTTTTTGTTTCGGATGAACACAAAAATTATTCGTGAAATTGAATTTAGCTACAGTTAAACTTATCGTTATTTTACAATAGACTATTTTCATGCATCTTCCTCATTAAAAATGAATAAATATTTTTACAGAGTTTACGTTGGGACATGAAATGTAAGCTGCCTATTTTTTTACTCAAAAACATTAATTTTCTAGATTCTTAATATCTTGTCGTGCTTCTTCTTAATATAATTTATTGGCAACTGTATTATTCTCTTAGAATAGGGTAAATAAATTATACAAAGAAAAACGTTTATATAATCATAATACAGCTTGACACCATAGCTAAACTTACTTTTACAAATAAATTATTGTTTCACTTCACAAACTATATAAAAGTTCTCTTGCATCATCCTCACAGGACCAAGGTACATAAAAGTGTTTTTTAATGAGATCAAAGTGCACAAATGCAACAATTGAAAATAGCCAATAATCATTTATTGCATATTTTTGATTTAAAAAATGTGTGTGGGTTGTAGGATGAAAATAATTCATTTGTAAAATGAAAAATCAATTTAAAAATTATTTTATTTTATTTTTTTTATTTGGCATTCCTTCAGATATGTTTTAAATGACGTATATTATTTTTTGAAAATATTAACTTTTCAGGAATATATATATATATATATATATACACATATATATATATATATATATATATATATATATATATATATATATATATATATATATATGTAAATCAATGAGGTAATAATTATTAAATCCTTTTGTGTGATGCGAGGACAAAAACGCTGCCGTACTCGAGAACATTTACAGTTTTTGTTATCCACAGTTAAAGACGTCTAACCTTATTTGGAGAAATCTTAAAATATATCAGTTATATTTGCTAAATCCATGTAATATACTATATTCGTTTTTCCGTTTATGCTTTTTTAACTTCTAAAGCGACAATTGTATTCGTTTCTATAAAAGTACCGGTTTTTATTCGTGGTTGTGATTGTTAATGTGTGTTGTGTGACAGTATTACATTTATTCAAATACAAATTAAACCTATTTATCAGTCTCGTTAATTTAACATATTTATATTGGAATTTTGTAAAAATGCCGGTGTTCCACACGAAAACGATACATTCGATTTTGGATCCTGTTGCACAACAGGTGAGTTCCAATAAATGACAAGTTTCTTTTTTGAAAAAAGGCATTTTACTTAAACGACTCCTACCAGAAAATAAAAATTAAATCTAATTGATACCAATTTACTTTATTGTTTAACTAGTTTCGGATCTATTATCGTTTGGTCAAATTCGACGAATAATATCATTTTTTAAATATTTTCTATAATATATTTCACAGTAATCTCTGATTTTTTAATTATATCCCAATCCATCTGACAATATCTTGTCAGATGTGTTTGGCCACGCCTTCTCTTCATTATTAAACGTTATTGAAAATTTATAATTCATTTCAAAAGCTGCTCTCACGAAGAAACTCATTTCGTCTACAGTTTGTGAATGGCAAAACTGTTATTTGCTACTGTTAACGCAATTTGCGTGGGCCTGTCACACTAGTAATCTGACCTTATTTAGACATGTAAACAAATTAATTGAAATTCAAAATATCATTCAATAATATTTGACCAACTGCTGTCAAGAAATCGGGCCAATAGACGTGTAAAACGGGCGTAGAGCCTTTTTTTCGATGAGAATGAAACGTCTCTAGAAATAAATGTATGACTTTTCCATATATTTCAATCTGATGTTTTTACTTCTACGTGTTAGTTCATTCTTCCACGCGTTTGTGTTTGCTGTTTATTTATTTCTATGATCATTTAAAAAGTTTCCATCTAGATACGACTTTATTATTAGACGAATCTATTTTTATAACTACGTTTCACACACAAGAGTTATGCAATTGTGGTCAGGTAGTTTTTTCAGTACAGAGTAAAAAAATAATAAGTATGTTGGAGATCCAATATTTTGAGACGTTTAGAAACGACAGTAAATAAGTATTAATGTATGCATGCATGTCTGTTTGACACATGTCAAATTAAATGAAATGCCATTTATTCGTTTGAGATATTCGTATGCATTTTACATGGTTGTTAATGATTATGTTTTAACTCTTTATCTACTGTCGGAGCTTTCGAGTCTTATAAACAAAAACTGATATTAAGTAGTCATTGATTCATCATCCACCTCACGGAACTCTTATGCCCGATTTTAAAAAACTTCTAAAAATATCTTTCTATATATAGAAAATAATTCCATCCTAAATTTCCATAAAACAATTTGTAGACCACCTCCTCACAACGCCGCTCCCCTGCTGCACTCTACAAGTAGCTAGGTAACCATTTCCATTCGTGATCATCAATGATTGGTTGATGGATATCGTGTAGTCTGTTCTGATTGGTCATATGACATCAGTCATATGTATGTAGCTCTCTCACGGTGTACAACAAAAGAGGTGTAAACCATTTCAATATAAAACTGATGACACTTATTCAAAATATTGTATTCGCTGAAGCTTTAGAGTAAAAAAAAATTGGTACACATATTACCTTGTACAGAATAACGAAGTAATAAAATATTTAAAAATGTTTGTACAAAATTTCAACTAAGTAGATTATGATCAGAAAAATAATAAATGTTGAACATAAGTTTTAAATTATAAATAATCGACAAAATAATAACATCGTATTATTTCGTTGTTAATTTTTCCAATAAAAATTACATTACATTTTACACAAATTAATTGTGCGTATAATTTAATAATTTCTGTTATTTGTTAGGGGAGAGCGAATGGGGGGTTGGTGAGCGTAGCGAGTAGGTGGTAGAGCCCTCTGGCATTTAAAAAGAAAAATATGTTCCCAAGTGTTGATTTTTTTGATAACAAAAGTTACATTGGTCCATTTACTTATAGAAAACAAGAGAGGGCGTTGCTCCTAAAAATATTATTATTCTTTCGGTTGAAATACATTTTCAATTAATTTTTTTCTCATATTGACAAGTTGTTAAACCTGTCATATATATATATATATATATATATATATATATATATATATATATATATATATATATATATATATGTATGTATTTGTATGGGAAGAGAGGAAAAAGTCCTCATTACGAATCTGTTATCTTTCTTGAATAAAAATTATAATCAGTTTCTTTTTAATTAGCAGACAATCATCTTTCGGCTCATTAAATAGACAGACACATAAATAATTAATTCTAGATTATTTTATAAGTAGTAATTAGATTATTGAAGGTCTGTTCGATATGTACACTGAACTGACTCTTGAATTTGATGACTTTACTCTGAACTTGTTTTTATCGAACAATATAGAGTAAGGTTATAGTAGATCATATGAATACTGACTGTCAAATTTGGGTGATTTGTTTATTCGATAGCGATTATCATATATAAAGACTTTCGAGATAGACAAAGATGCTCGCGTTACTCTAACAAAAAGCTAGAGTGAGTTCAGAATAACAAGTCCCCTGTTCTGAACTTACTCTAAACTTCGACGAAAATCCCGAGTAAGTTCAGTGCACATATCGAACAGACCTTAAGTTTTAATTCGGTGTATAATCCAATACAGTTCTGACATTGTGATAAAAATTCATTCTCACAAATGATTTATTTTGCACTCCACAGACCATAAAAACATTGCCCGGTCAAAGAATGTTCGATAAATAATTATTGTTCTTTTTTGATTATTATTTATGCCCATTTTGATAGAGATGCCAAGTATCAGAGTACAGAAAAGTGACTTTTTTGTGTCATTGACGCTCGAGGATGATGACATCGCCATTGAAATGCGAATAAGCAACGTTATAAAACGATCATTTGTCCAGTAATCATTTATCATCATCATATATATCATAATTTAATAAGCAATATTAATCAAGAAAGAAATTAATTATGACAAGAACTCTAAATCATTGCACGAAAAAAAAATAAATAGATATTAAAGACTATAAAAAATGGCTAGCCAGAAACATATATATATATATATATATATATATATATATATATATATATATATATATATATATATATAATATTAAGTAATCTTTAATAAAAATATGTACACTACTAGTATACAATTTCATTTCAAATACACATTTACTTATAAACCGCACATTATCATTAGATAAACTCTGGTGTTTTAACGTTTTACCCGTAATGATGTCATCATATTAATAGGAAGTATCATTATACGTCCATTAATTAACATTTAGTATTTAAAATATTCATAGAATGATACAGTATGAATGAAGCGTATGTATATAGTGTCTATGCGAAGATGTGGGATTTACTCTCAACACAATCGAAGTGGCGGATGAATAAGTACAATAGAATCATATTCAGCATCGATCTCAACCCTTATTGGTTATTAGATCGACCCAATGTCATGACAGCGACCGCCTCTTTTATGAAATCCACTTAGGATTTGTTATCAAAGAATCTTTATTGAAAAATAAACAATTGACTGGTACGGAACTTAAACCAATACACAGTCGATATTTTTTTAGAATTTTTGTTTTCATTTCCGATACTGTAAGTTTGTTTCATCATTGTTGACATATATATATATATATATATATATATATATATATATATATATATATATATATATAATACAAGAGGGTGAATTAAAATAAACGTATTGTAACAGGCGTTAGGACAGTAAGATACAAACAAATTATAAATATAAGCAACACTGATTGCTAAACGTAAACAATGAAGACAACCTAACTTGAGAAACACAGTAGAAAATACAACCTTCTATTGTCCTTACGATTCTTCAATGTACGTCTCATCCCACAATCTTGTGAAACATTTCAGATTTAGGTTACATACCTGTGCATCATGGATTATGGATCTCGAGCCCGACACAGCTTGCCATTGCGCTGGCTACCATTATTAACTAGCATAATCAGCTGATATTCTTTATATGTTTATATATATATATATATATATATATATATATATATATATATATATATATATATATATATAATCAAAATTATCCACTGTAAATAAAAATTCCATGACATCAACTTATTTATTTGGGACGAGGTTTCCATGGTACCCAAATATGTTTATCTCTCTTCTCTTTCCATATATATAAAATTGAAATTATCCACAAAAAATAAAAAAATTCCATGACGTCGACTTATTTATTTGGGGCAAAGTTTCTATGGTACCCAAATATGTTTATCTCTCTCTCTCTCTCTCTCTCTCTCTCTATATATATATATATATATATATAATATATATATATATATATATATATATATATATATATATATATATATATATATATAGTAATTTAACCTTCGTTGTATATATAAGTCGAATTACACGATTTCAGTTTAACCCTGTTTTTACTAAATCAACTAAAATGTAAAAACGTAATTTAATTTTATTATCAAAAAGAATAACAGTTGAAAAAAGAGATTTTTTCAGAGATATAAATTAGAGAGTAAGTGTTTTATTTCTGACTAGAAGAACCGTGAGATGAATGATAAATCATTGATTATTTGATATCAGTTTTTATTCATTGGACTTAAAAGACCCACCAGTACATAAATCGTTGATATAATCAAGAAAAATATACAGTCGTTTCATTTTGCACATTTGAGTTTTGGTTTCAACATGGAAAGTGTTCGATTAAAGTTGCAAAAAATTGAGTAGATGTATTCATAAATATTACATTATTTAATTTGGATTTTTTTCGAACCTGTATTCAAATTTTGTACACAAATGTCAGTATCGGTTTATACGCTTTTGATTTGCACCATTTTATATCGAAATCGATCTTGTGTGTAAATCGAAAGTTAGGTTAAGTCATGTTAAAGGTTCAACGATAACTGTAAAATATTTCAAGTACGAACATTATATTATTGAATTAAGAATCTTTGAAAAGTACTCTCCTTTTTATGTAAATAAAAAATTAGATGTGTGAGGCCTACATATTAAACCGAAATTATGAAAAAGGAATTTTTAGTCTGTTTTCTGTACTGTATTCTGATTTCCATAAACACACTATCTAAAAATTCCAAATTGATTGATGACGACCAAATCCGAATCTTTCCAAAGTAAAAGAATTAAATAAGATATTATTTCTTCGTTTGAAAAGTGAAAAGTCTTGTTTAATTTGCATATGAATTAATTATAACTGCTTTTCTCTACTTTGTACAGGTATCACGGTTGATGATCCTCCATGAAGATGCTGAAGATGGAAATGCAATGCCAGATCTTGAACGACCTGTTCAGGTGGTTAGTCAGGCTGTTTCCAACCTAGTCAAGGTACGTAATCCTTTTAAATAAAACTAACATAGATAACACATATTTTGTACGATAGGAATATCGATGTTATTTTATAAGAATTTTTCATTCATCGGTTATTTTTACACGCCATATTCTGTAATGTCATTTCCACATTACTCAATATTTGAATTAAAACTTTTATATTTGTACTAAATGACAATTTTTAAAAACAGTTTGTTGAATTGATAACGTAATAAGTCAAACATCTATAATTCCAATGTATGTACATAGTTTATATTCAACCACAATCATGACAAATATTGTAGTGTAAATAATATTTCCTGTAAAAAAAGAATAAACGTTTCTACGAAAGGAATCGGTCTGTATATCGTTCTAAACAATCTACAGAAATACAAAAGTAGAACATATTTTCTTTAAGTTTATCAGTGTGAAATTCGACTTTAACCTATTTATGTAAGATTAATGAAATATTGAAATAATGTTTATGTTGTCATAAATTACTATAATGCAACTCATACGAGGAACTCAAGAACCAACTAAGAAATAAAAAAAAAAACGATTATTCAGTGTACTGGATTTTATATTCAGATCATTTTTCTATATAATTTTCTTTATCTTCTACCCACTTACTCTGACGGTTAATAAGCTTCTGGATTATATCTTGGAAAAATTAGTTAGATTTCTTGTACCATATCAATAACCTCGTCATCAGAAAGAAAATTTTATCCTCTCAAATCTTCCCTGAGTGATAAAATAGATGAAATGAGATTAGATTTCAATCCTTCTGTATGAAAGTTGATGATCTTTTTTAAGATATGAAGGTCCAGTTTTAGTTAATTTCACACTTAAATGTGAAACAATAAATAGTGACAGCTACTGCGAACTTTACGGAAATTGAAACGAAAAATCGAGTTCGACAGGCATGGTAAACTTTCGAAGGATGCGATTCTGCTTCAAGACAACGCTCGACTTCACACAGCTAATAAAACAAATTGCTGTATTCCAGATTTATAATCAAATAATTTCCATTATTTTGGACCATTAAAAGAATAGTTGGAAGGACAAAAGATTCTTTCTGATGAAGATGTTAATATAAGATGGGTGCGCAAGAGATTAAGCTAGAGATTAGCTCCCAGGATGACATCCATTTTATTAAGTATTTGATTAAGTACTTAGAAGTTAGGAGGGATTATGTAGGAAAATGAATTTAATAAAAATGTTGTATGTAAAATAAGACCTGTTTACATCTTAAATGTCAGAGGACTTTTTGATTTTCCTTCATAATTAACGTATAGAGTATCTGAGCATTAACATTCAAATTTATATCTATCGTTAATTATAAAAAGTAATAAAAATGTACACCGATTTATAGCGAAAGCTACCGTTATCCTTTTATTATTTAGGCGGTTATATTGCAATTTAGATAAATGTTTGTATACTTTAATATTTCTAAACATCTAACGAACTGAAATCAGAATGCATGTGAATAACAAGAATAGATATATTTTTTTGAATCCATTGTACATCATTATTGTAGATAATAATCAAAAAAAAAAAACGAATCGAAGCAGTTGTTGTTGAATGACTGGCAAACTGCCATAAAGAAAATAGAGGGCTTTTGAAAAATAATTTTAATAGAAATTATATTTTTAGTTCTGTTGTTTTGACCGGATAATAATTTATTGTTATCATATCTTAATTTATATTGTTTTCGGTTATGATTCTGTCAGCCGTCCAAATATATTTTATATTCAGGAAATTAACCATTGCAATGATAGAGTGTCGCATTTACATTTTTATTTTGTACAACCGTACATGTTTTTTCTGCACTTTTGGACAGAGAAAACGTTGCATTTAGATTTTTAATCGACGGTACGTTTTATTTAAAAAATACACAATGACGTTATAGGACAAAAATGTTTTTGTTTTTATTCCAAATTACAGTAAAATATTTATCAGTCGATATTTTCTAATATATATGATAAATTATTTATTATTGAATATTTTTTTATCATAAAATCGACATGTAACACTAACACATCTATCGGAATGAGTTAATATGACAATGCGGTTAGTAAAGCCCACATTCTTGTTTACACAATCACATTACATCAATAATTGTATTTAAAATCGTAAAGTATTATTTTTTAATAACTCATGATAATTTTACAATGATAAAAAATGTAAAGATACCG
Source organism: Acanthacorydalis orientalis (assembly GCA_034766995.1). NCBI lineage: Eukaryota > Metazoa > Arthropoda > Insecta > Megaloptera > Corydalidae > Acanthacorydalis > Acanthacorydalis orientalis. Next base: position 51,383,375 of record CM068316.1, on the reverse strand, counting down.
GAAAAAATACTTCAAACAGAGTAGTTATTATAAAACTATATAAAAAAAACAAATAACATAAATGATCATTTTTGTATCGCGTATAAAAAACTTAAAATCGATAACAATAATTCATAATTAATACATTATATTATAATACAAAGCAATAATTGTAAATATAAAACGCAATTCAAAATAAAAATATATGATGGAATTTTATAAAGTCCTTTTTTGAGATCGTTATTATAAAATTAGGTTTCTTATCAATTATTACTTAATAACTAAATATATGAAAACAGTCAGTATCATTATATTTAATGAAATTGTCAATTTAAATTATAGATTTTATATAAACAACAACTCAAGCCAATAGATGGCACTGAAAATGTATTTCGTTAAAATAACAATTGTCGAGTTGATTGTGTTTTATTCCTCTCATTAATCGTTGTACTGATGAATCCAGTCGATTCAACATAGAGTGATGTAATTTTTCGTTGCGACGCACAGTTAAAAAGAAAGATCGCTCCACACTTTTCAGAGTTCACCCTTACATGCTAAGTAGCATGTACTCAGCAACATCATTGGAATCCAAACTAAACTGTGAATAAAATATGAAATCGTAGCAGGCACATTGCTTTGATATAAACATGCTCGAACACGTGTTTTGTTTCAAGAGCGGTGACTCCGCTCTGCGATTGCATCACTGACAAGAGCAGCGAATTCGCTCGCCGTTAACATAAATGCTCGCACTTGAAGTGTAGTATCTTGTAATATAAAGGTCACGCCATTAGGAGCAAATAATGGCGTTACTCCCGCTCAAATGAAATCAGTCATGAGAAAAAAAAACATTTAATTCAATAATCAATAATTATTGTTTGTTTTTTTAATCATCTAAATTTTAATTCAATGATCGAAGGGAAATTAATGATAAATCTAATAAATATCATGAACAAATTCTATTTTCATCCCACAGACCACACATTCTTTTTCGATCAAAATGTACAATAAATATTTATTGATCATTATTATTTATGTGCATTTCGATGGCTGTTTCGATCGGTCGATCATTCTCATAGCATCGAAATACAGAAAAATCGTTTCTAATAATATTAAAGTTCAACAAACGGAATAAGAAGAGATATTTTATTTACTAGGTCGGTAAAGAAACAATTAACAGTTGTGATGATCCGATTTTGAAACAAGACATGCCTGCAGCATTGACGAGGGTTGAAGAAGCTAGTAAATTACTTGAACAAGCGTCAGCCATGCTCAAAGCAGATCCATATTCCGCTCCAGCGAGGTTTGTTTCTGTTTAAATATTTTATGAACGATTGCCAATAGATTCGAGATAGTTTTCAAAACAAATAAGTAATAAGATCATTTTTGAAAAATAAAATCGAGGTAAATTGTAGTACCATAGCCGCTTGTTTACAAAACTATAAAACTGTTTAATAAATTTTACAATTTCAACGTTTGATTGTTAAAGACATATTTAAGCAGCCATTAATTTGATAAGAATTATATCTGTGCAGGTCCGTATTAAATTTTTTTCACACTTGGAGCGATTATACATTTGACTTTTTTTAAAGTATTTTTAAAAAGTAAGCTTCATTGTAAGAGAGTAAGTCAGAAAGTAATTCATTTGAACTTTTTTGGTATTTGCAAAAACAGATGATTCCACACTAAACTTTGCCATTTACTGTTTATTCCGTAATAATAGACCCCTGTCTCATTAACTGTAATTAAACAAGTTTGTGTATAAATGTTCTATGTTTATATATATATATATATATATATACACATAACATTTTTTTTTGTATTTACGATAATTTGTATGATCAGGAAAAAATTAATTGGCGGAAGTCGCGGCATTCTTCAAGGGACTTCAGCGCTTCTCTTATGTTTCGATGAGAGCGAAGTGCGTAAGTTGCTTCGTGATTGCAAGAAAGTTTTAGATTATTTAGCCGTTGCCGAAGTGATCGACACTATGGAAGATCTGGTTCATTTCTTAAAAGATCTCAGTCCGTGTTTAAGTAAAGTGTCGCGCGAAGTGAGTGCAAGAGAGAAAGAGTTGACCCATCAAGTGCATTCTGAAATTCTGGTCCGGTGTTTGGAGCAAGTGAAGACGTTGGCTCCAATTTTAATATGTAGCATGAAAATATATATACATATTATATCTCAGGGTTAGTTGGACTTCTATTTTCGAATATAAAGTGTGTTTTTTTAGAATTACTGTGCACGCCATTTTTTCAATTTTAGGAGGTAAAGGTGCCGAAGAAGCTGCTGAAAATAGAAATTACTTGACAAATCGTATGTCCGACGAAATTCATGAGATTATGCGGTATGTTTAAATTAAAAATTCTGAAATAATCGTCAACGAATTCATGTTAAAAGTATTTATTCGACTTAAATTTATATTCCAGTGTTCTTCAGTTAACAACATATGATGAAGATCAGTCAGAACTCGATAATTTAACTGTTTTGAAAAAATTGTCCAATACGATTCATAATAAAATAGGACCTTCTAATGACTGGTTGGGGGTAAGTAACAAACATTTTTTTTATATTTTACGCAAAATCATATAAAACAGAAATAATTTGACATAAAACTGTTTTACCAACATTTTATTTTGTTATGTTAGTGTATTTCTCTTTTCATGTTGAAATTTATAAATATTCAACCATTTTTATTATTGCTGAATTTGAAATATGCGCCTTTTTCATTTGTCTGTGCATGTATGTTTTTGTATATTTTATTGATCTTTTTTTGTCATTTATACAATATTTTCAATTCATAACATTAATATACTGTTGTCTCAATTAATAAATCTGTGTAATTATTATTTATGTAATTTAAAGTGTTATATCATAATTTAATTTTTATTTATTGCTAATTAATAAAGGATCCATTGGCACTACGAGGCGGTGTTGGAGAAAAATCTGTGAGACAAATACTGGACAATGCAAATAAAATTGCCGAAAGGTGTCTATCAAAGGATGCTGATTATATTAGAAAACTAGTTGGAGAAATCCAGACTATGACTGATGCTCTGTGTGAACTTCGTCATGAAGGCAAAGGTAATAAAAGTAATATATTTCTTTTCTTGTATTCTTAAATAAGTATGATTCAATAAAAAAAATCTTTTATATTATCCATAAGGTGCAACACCACAAGCTGAATCATTAGCTAGAAGCATCAAAGAAAAGTTACATGCTTTGCAACAAGCTACAATAAATTCTATTGTACAAGTGGACAAAGCAGGAGTTCAGCAAACTGCACATACAGTTCAAGGAAGGTAATAACGCCTGAGAGAAAATAAATCTTTTTTTGTAATAATTCTTTTTCGAGTACATTGTCTACTTTTTTTTTCAAGATTGGAACAAGCTCACAGATGGCTAAGCGCTCCTGGAAATGATGATAAGGGACTGGGAAAAAGAGCAATTGCACTCATTGTGGATGAGGGTAAAAAAGTAAGTGTACTTTTTTAAATATATTCTTGTAATTCTATTTTTAATTATGCATTCTTGATTTATTTACTTGCATCTCTTTGGAAAAGAATCAAAGACAAGTAAGTGAAATCAAATTTAAAATCAATTTGAAACCAATAATTAAAATGTTTTCGGGTTATATATATATAGAGAGAGAGAGAAAATTTATATTCAAATAATATTTTAATATCTTTTTAATTATTTAGGTAGCTGAAGGTTTGCCAGGTGTCCATAAAGCAGAGATTTTGCAGTTATGTGATGAAGTTGATGAACTTTCACATCAATTATCAGATCTTTGTGTTCGTGGACTTGGAAATACCCCACAGGCACAGCAAATTGCACGGTATATTTAATAAAAACATATATTAATTAATACTGGGATTAAATGTTATTCTTGTAATTATTTCAGTGCCCTGTCTCAAAAATTGCATGAATTAAAAGAAAGAATTCAAAATGCAGTTGTCAATCGTGTTGTTGAAGATTTCATCGATATTACAACACCATTGAAGCAATTCACAGATGCTGTACTTTTGCCTGAAGGTGAGTAAATAGATCACATGTGAAAATAAAAAATAAATATTAAAAAAAAATATGTAATTCATTATGTATTTTATTAATATCTAGGTACTGCAGGAAGAGATCAGCATTTCTCTGAGAAGGCTAATAATTTACAACAGTTTAGTAATAGAGCTGTAAAAACTGCTAAAATTGTAGCTGCTGGTGGTAGCAGTGGGAATAAGAAGTTAGCAGAGTCTCTCTTAAGCTCTGCCAATCAGGTATCAATACTTGAAAGAATATCTTAAAGGAATCTGTAAAAATCATTGTATTAATAAATTAAATTTTAGGTTGAAAGTCTCACACCTCAGTTGATTTCTGCTGGAAGAATAAGAATGTCCTACCCTGAAAATAAAGCCGCCGATGAACATTTTGAAAATTTACGCCAACAATACGCCGATACTATCGTTAAAGTTCGTAACTTATGTGATGAAGCGACTGATTCAGCTGACTTCATTAAGATTTCCGGTAAGTGTAAAGTATAATTTCTAACTATTATATTATACGATATGACATATACTTTTGAAAATTATCAGAGGAGCAAATGCAGAAACATACATTTTTGTGCGAGGATGCAATCAGAAACAAACAACCTCAAAAAATGGTGGACAATACTTCAAGTGTTGCTCGTCTGGCAAACAGAGTTTTATTAGTTGCTAAACAAGAAAGTGATAATTCCGAAGATCCTTTGTTTATTGACAATGTCAATCGTGCTTCTGATACATTACAGAGTGGTATTTATTCAATTTTTTTATTATTTTTATACTATTTTATAAAACAACTTCTTAGCAGATCAATATCATTCATATTTTAGCTGTGCCTCCGATGGTCCAAGATGCTAAACAAGTTGCAGTGAATCCATCTGATTTGAATGCAGTGTCTCGTTGGCGTGATTCTAATAGATCTGTAAATTCTCAGAAATGTTTTCGTATTGTACGTACTTGCTGTAATTGTTACACTTATTGATTTATTATTTTTCAGCTGCTTGGTGCTGTAGATCAAGTTCATAAAGCTGTTTTGATAAATCCAGAACTTCCACCATATCCAGACATGAGTAATTTAAATATGAATAATGGTATGTTTTTCCTTCTACATAGTGATAAATTAAATGTTAATATATATAGTGGTAAAATATTTGTTAAACATCCGACATATATTATTTATTAGAAAAACTAGTAAATAATATTTTCAACTATTTCATATTTTTTTTTATATATGTATATTAAAAAAATAGTTCCTGTATGAAAAAGTATATCAAAAGAATTTTTATACATTATCTTTCAATTTTTAAAAGCATTAATATTCAACATGTTAAGCAACTTAATATGTTTAACTGATTACTAAATTCTAAAAAAAATTGCTCTATTAAAAATTACATATTTTTTTGACATATTTTATACAATTCAATTAAAATTCTAATGTAAATAAATGCTAAATGGTGTCTGGGCCTTTTATATATTCTTGCTCTCATAAATTGGTAAACAAGCAATGGAAAAAATATTCAAATTTATATAGTATTTAAGAAACATCCTCAGTATAAAATAAATGTATATTTCTTGTTTTCCAATTTGTTGCACCTGCTTTTTGCTGATAATTTTGTATATAATTTTATAAATTTTCTTATATTTATTAGAGAAATTCAACAGTATTCCTAGCTTCGACTATAGTGCACTGTTTAATGATCGATTAAACAGAAATCGAGAAGGTATAATTGATAATAAAAACTTTCTGTTTCTATTTCATAACTAGTGTAATACTTTATGTGTTATGTATGTGTATTTATTAATAGGTGTATATTTCAATACATGTTTTTTAAATTACATATACATTTTTTAGATCAATACATACTTTATTTCTATTCACTCTGTTTACTAAGTATTACATATTTACGAAATAGAATATTTTTAGTGTAAACATAAGGTGTTTTGTTGCGCGTAATGTGCTTTTAATTTAGTGCAATTTATTTTACTAAAAATCTATGCTTTATTATTTTTGCAGAAACTGTTCCGCCTCCCGTGTATAATTATTTTGAAAATAAAGGTTAGATAATCATGTAAATAAATAAATGTATATATATATACATGTATATATATATATATATATATATATATATATATATATATATACATGTATGCGTGTATATACAATTTAAATTTGCTATTCAGTTGGTGAAAATTTAAGACAAGTACCTAGTCCAGGAGAACATTTAGAAAGTACGAGCCCATTACCTCCACACAGTGTAAGAACTGTTAGTCCACTCCCAAAATGGGCTAGAGGTATATACAGAAAAATGTTTCGAGTTATGTGCACTACACATTTTTGTCAATCTTGCTTATTGCTCAATGTTTCCAGGTGGATATTTAATAGAAATTGGTGTCAATTTGTAACTATTGCTTTTTTTGTGTAGACACTTCCGTTAGATACTTGTACATAATTTTATAAATATTTCATACTCTGTAAATAAATTTTTCTTGAACATAATTCGAAACATATGATTAAGATGCATTTATTACAAACAAAATATATTTGCTCATTTTCTTATGATATTTACATGCAGGCGACAATGCTGATCTATTATGTCAAGAACTAACAGCCAATAACCATGATGATAGTACACATAATCTTACTTTTCAACAAGGTAACAAATAACTCCAAATTGTAGTGAATGCAAATAAATCAATGTCTATATGTTTTATTTATTTTTATACTTGAATATATGTGTGTGTGTGTGTGTTTGAGTTAAATATGAGTATATGTGAATATAGATTCAATTGTAATTTATAAAAGATAGAATTTTAAGAACATTTAATTATGTCTCTTAAAGAATCTAAATTGTTCTAAATGTTCACATTTCAATTAAAACTAAATATGTATTTGAATTTTCTTTTTTTTATAAATATCAAAATGACAAGTCATTGTTCATTGGTGATTCAATGTAATTTAATTATGTTTATATATAAATGTAAACTAAATAGTTTAAGTTACTGAAAATTTATTCTGATTTAATGTTGGTTGTGGGCTTTGTTGGATGCATTTAATTTTTCAATTGCTACTAACTTAGTTTTAACATTAACCTACATGTATAATTTTGAACATAAAGCTACTTTTCTTTTCTCTTTCAACTGTTTAATGTTTTATCGTGTTTCATTACATTGAAATTGGATTTACTTTTTTTGACAAAAAAAACTTTTCTAAACTATTCAGCTTTTTAACAATAAAAATTTATTCAACATTTTTTTTAAATATTTCTTAATTTTATTAGTTTTTGATTTTTTTTAAAAAATAGCTTTAAGTTCAAATCTATACCTTTTGTTTGTACATTGTGTGTATATAATTTTATTATATGTATTTGAAACACATTTAAATGATTTTTTACATGTCTTTCAAAATAAAGGCTATTTTTACAATTATAATTTATATTATGGAAACAGTGATGGTTAGTATAAATTTAATATTTTTTAATAATATATAAAATGGCTAATATGTCATTATCAACACAAATTTATATCTGATTTAATATAAAAAAAAATAAATGTACATCACATTAAATCTAATTACAAAAAATTAGCATTTTTTGTTAGTTTTACAAGAACTTTTTTCTATATCAATCTTTCCAATGATAACTTGATTTTTATGATTTATTCAAATATGCTAGCGCTAGATTTAAATTGATAATTGTCAATGTATATAAATTAACAGTATATAAATTTCAGAACATGCTCCACCTAGACCACCTTTACCACAAGGTGAAATTCCACCAACTAGACCACCACCGCCAGAAACAGACGATGAAGATGAAGTTTTCAGAAAGGCTCCACATGCAAGCCAACCTATCATGGTAAACTATCGAATTAACTATAACCAGACAAATAACTAATATAAATTTATGTTATTTATTTCTACTTTTCATATTAAAAGTTTAATAATCATTTTAATGTTATTTTAAATTCTGATATTAGATTGCTGCTCATGGATTGCATCAAGAAGTACGACAATGGTCATCTAAAGACAACGAAATTGTCGCAGCAGCTAAAAAAATGGCCTTTTTAATGGCAAGATTATCAGAATTAGTTCAAAAAGATTCAAAAGGTATGTTTTAATTAAATAAATTCAAACTAAAAACAGATTTCTCATAACAATATTTGTAATAGTCTCTATATAACTTCATTATATGTAAACAATACACATAATTTCATATTTACATGTCCGTATGTATTATAGGAAGCAAGCGTGAATTAATATCTACTGCAAAAGCTATAGCCGAAGCAAGTGAAGAAGTTTCTCGATTGGCTAGAGGTTTAGCTCGTGAATGTACTGATAAACGTATTCGAACCAATCTTCTTCAAGTATGTGAACGTATACCGACAATAGGAACACAGTTACGAATTTTGTCGACTGTAAAAGCTACTATGCTTGGCGCACAAGGTAAGTATGAAATGGAAGAAGGTATAACGCTATACATTTGGCTACAGTTGTTTATAGTATTAAATGTTCATGTAACGAATAACATTGTGTTCACATATGACATATCTAATATGTTATTTGTGTTGTAAATGTGTCCCCCCATAGCGCTTAATACAAGTTTCATCCAAGAAAAAAAGCACTTAATAAAATAAGAAAATAAATTATAATTTGTTTTATACTTTTTTAGTTTAAATAAGAATACATGGAATCAATAAAATTAATATTAAATGAACTTTTAATTTATAACATTAAATAAAATATTGAAATTCATGTTTTCAAAAATTATTTTGTAACTTGATTTAGTTACGTGAGTAATTGTTATTGTTTTTTATTCAATTATTATAAAAAAACGCTATGCTATAGTGTATAGAAAATTACAATAGTAGAGTTTTTGTCTTGATTCTGCAACTATATAAAATATAACTTGTTAACTGAAATATTTTTTTGGCTCACTGTATAAAATAAATCATATACATCATAAAAGTCATAAATCATTTGTCTGATTTATTGTTTTATTGCTTGCATGTATATACATCATAATTCATACATAATGTATCTATATATTTGTTCTTAAAAACATACTTTTTTTATTATTCTGCTTATAGACACTGGTTTTGTAAATAATTTGCTGGTCAATGTGGTTCTTACATAATTCATAATCATATCTATGTTTCACTAACATGTCTAGCTTAAATGTGTTTTCCTATTTAACAGGTGATCCCAGTGCAATTGGAATTCCAAAACCGGGTAAAAATATTGGCTTTTTGTACTTTCTTAAATATTTGTATTTATATATATATATATATATATATACATATGTATATATATATATGTGTATATATATATATATATATACATATGTATATATATATATATGTGTATATATATATATATATGTATATATATATATATATGCATAAGATTTGAATTCATGGTTAATATTAATTAAAATTGTTACTCATTTGTTTGAAAAACATACAGGCTCTCATTGGATTCAGCTCTAAACTTTTAATTACAGTAATTATTTCATTATACAAATTTTGCATTATGCCTCCACTATATCAAATCTCCGCTATTGCTTTTCTTATATTTTGCTGTTGTGACATCATTAAATATTTAGATGTGCAAATAATTTCCTTAATAGTATAAACATGTATCTAGTTTTGGCTTGACGGTCAATATTTCTCTTCTGCTTCAAACTTAGTAATGTTTTTCATTAATAAATCAGTTACATCATTTTATATAACATACATTATTTTTAAATCAAATGGATTTGATCAAAATCTTTTACTTTGTATTATAATATTCTTTAATAAATTATTTTGGTTATTTAATATTCAGAAATAAAGATAAGTCCTTTTATGCAATAGTTAAATTTACATTCATAAAATAAAATATGTATATATTATTGTATATATTATACTTTCATATTTATGTGTATATATGTGTGTGTATATTTATATACATATATATATATGTATATGTATATATATATATATATATATATATATATATATATATATATATATATATATATATATATATTAATGATTATGTACTTTCAATGTGTAGGCTCAGAAGAAGATAAGGAGGCTACTGATATGCTAGTAGGTAATGCACAGAATTTGATGCAAAGCGTCAAAGAAACCGTACGCGCTGCAGAATGTGCTAGTATTAAAATTAGATCTGATCAAGCCGGGCATCGGTTACGCTGGGTTCGAAAACAACCCTGGTATCGATATTAAAAGTTGGAAAACTATGCTACTGACAACAATACCAATAGTTGGTGCTATAAATGTCCATTATATTAGCCTTCATATTCAGAATAAACGAAATAATTTTTTTTATTAAAACTTGTTCATGTTAGACTAAAATATTTTAATATAAGCATAGAATATAATTATGTACCTATGATTATATACATATATATATATATATATATATATATATATATGTGTGTATATTCATAAATTTAATTATTTAACAAAAAAAGAACAAATTACTAACGATGAAAAAATAAGTATTGCACAAATAATAATATACTAGACCCTGACTAAAAATACATAATGTCAACTCTCTTACAAGTAAATTTTAATTTTTTTTTATATAATTGTAATAGTTTGTTTTAATTTTAAATTAAACTGAAAATACTTTACATACGAATGTAATATACACATAGATGTATTTTTCTACACTTTTTCTATGTATGCATTTATGGTCGTTATTTTAATTTATTATTTACGATAAAGATTTATTATTTACCATATATAATATATATTTCCAATATTTGTTCATGTATAGTGCAATAACATTAGTGCCAAATTATTTTATTTAACAATAATTTTAACTTTAGGATTTTGTTATGGATTGTCATGTTATTAAAACAATAAAATATTTTTTGCATTATTTTTATATTTATTAACAACCACTAATGCGTTTCTTTGTTGAAAAAAATCTTTGGTTTGAATTATAATTAAAAAGTATCGATTTTTAAAACATATTCCTTTTTTGATTCTTGATAATATATACAAATATTCATGGTATAAAAATTTCAAATCAGTAGACAATTAAAAACAAACCAAAGAACATGAAGAAAAAACAAGATTGCATGAAGAACATCAATGAAGAGAATAATTACACATTAATACAATCAATATATATTGAAAATAATAAAGCTACAATCTAAAAATGTGGAAAATATAAATAAGAAAAAGCACAATAAAATACAAACAATATGTAATAAAATGAATATAAATTACTCATAATGAAAGAAAAGGAAGTATTTCACAAAATGTATACTTAAACAGGTAAAAATCAATTAAAAACTTTACATTTTAAATGAATGAAAAGATGTTTATTCATAATGTGTTTTACTGAAGAAATTCTAATTATATATAATCTGGTACCAGTATGCAATGAATTATAGGATAACTTTTAATGTAATCAATTACTCATCATTTAATCAAGATAAAGATTATTTAGAACCTTATCAAAAATATATTATCATTTCTACAACAATCTAAAAATGAAATATCTATTTTAAAGATAAGAAATATTAAGTTTAAAGATAAAATTTGAATAAATCTTATATAGTCACTTTTTGTTTATTTCATTTTTATAATCTGTTTTAGATAAATTTGAAAAATCTCAAACGTGTTTGTATTTATGTGCGTGTGTATATATGTGTATGTGTGTGTATATATATATATATATATAGAGAGAGAGAGAGAGAGAAGAAATTCCAGTACCTGATAAATACATTATTACTCAAAATTAAGATTATTTGCAGCCTCCACTAAACTGTTATTTTTATTTTGAAATCTTGAAAAGAAATATCCTACCAATGATAAAATGTTAATAAGCTATTTGAACTACTTTTATTTTAATAAACCATCAAGAACAATTTTAAACAAAATATTAAAGCAGCTGTTTATAAACATACTATATATATATATATATATATATATATATATATATATATATATATATATATATATATATATGTAATTAATTTTTATAATCCATTTTTTATTTGTTAAGCATTAAAAATACTAAAATCTATTTCATAATTACATACAACAATCCAATAAATAAACCAACAACCACTATTGATTAAAGTCTCACGTTTTATTCATATTTCTCCCAGCTATTCAATAAATACTCAATTCTTATAATTGGTTTTTATTTATTTAGATACACGTAGATATTAAAATTTAATGCAAACATTTAAGAAACGAAAAGTCGTTTTTTATAAAAATAATTATTAATTTTATCAAAAACAATTTATATAATCAGTTTATTTTATTATATTTACAATCCCTCCAAATTCTTTATTTATTCTCTATTTTTTCCTCAATGACATGATTCTACATTGGCCTAGATTCTTAAGACATTACTTAGATTTTCAAAACTGTTAGAATTCTTTAATATAGAAAAGAAGTTTAAATTTTATGAATCACATTAAGTATAAAAGTACTATTATAACTACTATATTTTAGAGAACAGCGAAGATATTTAGTAATCAATAAAACTTTTTCAGGAATCAAACCAGAAACTCCCAACATTAGCTATATTCGTACTCCTGATATAAAATATGCTATAAAATATTTAATGGTTCGATAAGTTGTATAAAATGATTGTAAACATAAAAATAATTTTACTGAGAATTGTTTATATCTATGCAGCCAATATGTCTAAGCAGAAAAGTAACAGTAATAAAATGAACAAGAAATATCAAAAGGTAAGAAAGAAAATAGTGAAATTTGTATTATTAAATAGTGATGATATAAAATTCTAATTTCTCTAAAGAGAATAAATACATTTTAATATTTTAAAAAAATATTTTCTACATAAAATATAAAAGTTTGTATATTGTATATAAATTAAACATTTAATTTCAATATGTGTAAAATTCGAAAATTTCATTTAAAAAATATTTTTAAGAATTAGAATTAGGCATTGACAATTCATTTCCACAAATTAATGAAAACTTAAAATATGATAAAAATTTGTTCATCATTAATTGATTATTTTATATTTTGATTTAATACTTAAATAATCACTTAGGAACATATAATTAGAAAGTCAGCAATTATTGGACATTTTGAAAAAATATATATAGTACTTTAATATAAATTCATACATGAAAATTTATTAATTTAATAATTTTTTCGATTTAGTGTAATCTGTTTTCAATTCGAGGTTCTAGAATGAATTTAAAATGAATATTAAATATCCTGATCAGTCAGAAACTGCAATTTAAAAATACTATTTTTTTCGTATAAAATGTCTTCATGTGTTATTTTATTTTAATAACCTCTATTTACAAGCAGAAAATCTAGAGTAATATATATATATATATATATATATATATATATATATATATATAAATCCATGGTAACAATTATAAACAATATTGTTTAATGCACGAGAAATGTTTAAATATCACTGTTGTAAAACAATACATTGCCCTATAAAATAATTTTTATTGTAACATTAAAATCAAATTGACCTATTTTTTACTGAAAGTAATTTATTAATAATTTGAATTTGGTTACGATATTTAGGGGCATAAATCGAAATAAATTTAAAATGAGAGTTAACTATAAAATATAGAATTTACTTTTGATTTAAATTAATAAAAGTATGTTGATTTTCACTCATTTTATCCTTGATATTTATTTTGTATTAATCCATACATTCTTAAATGGTTTATTCTATTTTAAAATCATTTGTAAATATATAATTAACTTTGAAGATTCTATAAATGTTATCTGATAAAAATAAAATATAATTATTCTTTTTGAAAGTAAAAATAATATACTAATTTTTAAATGATCGCAAGTAAATGCAATATTGAGTAATTGTTTAAACTTTTAATTATTGCATCAGATTAAAATATTATATAACTGTCAGTTAAACGTTGAATATTTTCATAAAAAAAATTAACCGTATAAATAAAACTTGAAATTATTTAATTGCGCAGTATAAACTTTAATTGTTTTATAATAATTAAAAATTTCAAAAAGTTGTCAAAATTTCAAACGATATATAAATATAAACGCAACTAAAAATTCGATTATAAATAGATTACTGTAGGAGATAATTATTTTTTTGTCGCTTCTAATTTTAATTCATAAATTGTATTAGTTGCAAACTTGGAAAAATACTTTCAAGTTATTCGTGTAGATATTTTTTTTAAAAAAACTGCCCAAGTAGTAATTAAACAAAATAGATTTTATTCATTTTTGTAACAATCAATACAATTAAACTCTATGAAGTTAAATTTAAGTTTCGTTTATTCTCTTTTAATCCCATTTTGCAAGTTAATTTTCGCGAATAACTTCTTAAATAACATACCTATCAAAAACGATGCCATTTATTTTTGGCGTTTTTCCATACGTCATGATTTGTCTGTTTCAAACATATGTTGCAATCATCAGTGGCGGATTCAAAATTTACGATCTTTATATAATTTCGTTCTAATGAATTATTATACTTAATGGGACTGTTTATAGAAAAGTTTATTGTCTTTCCTGAGATGCAGTTTCTTTTATTGTTAATATATCAGTATTCAAAAGTTTAACTTTATGATTTTTAAATTTAATTTTCTAATCAAATTCTCGATTGAAATCCGAATGGTTTTAATTTATTTGTTTTAAAAAATAATCATTAATTGTTATTTATTTTCGTTTGTGAAATGTATGAAGACAATTTCTTTGAGTCGGAACTAAGTTGGCATATTTACAAGTTATTAAATAATCAACATATCGTTATATATATATATATATATATATATATATATATATATATATATATATATATATATATATATATATATATATGTGTGTGTGTGTGTTTGTGTATGTGTGTACATTGTTTCTCTTGTACAATTTATGAATACAATTATTATTTACTTCTTTGGAATGTTTAAATATTTTTATTTGAATAAAGTGAGAAAGCTTTATTGACAGTGTAACGGTCTGTGAGAATAGCATTATCACTACCATAGAGTTTAAAATAATTTCGTTATAACTGAAATATTTTCGTAATTACGTGTTTAAGTGTAAATAATGGTTTCGGCAAACAACCGTCATAACTTTCGTGTCCGTTTTGTCCAAGAATCCATTCATTTGAATTTAGGAAAAACAAAATAATGTGACTCGATTGTTAAGAACTCTATTATCAGTCAGCTGGTCGTCTACGAAAACATCCGGCAAGAAGCGGGAGAAACCGAAGTGTATCACCCGCTCTGCCGTCTATCGGTCGGCCAGTAACAGGCCGCAAGTGCCTGCTGCAATGAGCAGTCTCAATCACGGACCGCCATTGCTGGCAAGGCCTTCATCACCTCCGTTAAATATTTGTCGAAATAACATCGGCAACACGTTATAGATGCAGAATACGGTTATAGAATTATCTCACCGTCTTCTGAGATCTTTAGACAGCGATTACAATGTAAGATATGCAACTTTCAAAGTAAAAAAATGAATAAAATCTGGTCAACAGACAATCATAAGTCATTTTTACTAATACAAAACAATTTCATTTCGTATAAAAAGGTTATATGTTCTGTGTGGTGGAAATAATTGTGAAAAATGATCATGCGTCAAAAATGCTGATGTTGAAAAATTCGCATACGATGTAATTATAATTTTTATAACGTGTTTCAACATCGTTTAACTGAAGTGTATGTTTCGCCTAAATAAATTGCGCTTGCGCTCCCAATTTCTAACCTTCAATGACATGGTTTTTAAGTATTTCTATAAATGTAATTATTATTCCATTTACTATAACCGTTGTACTATGCGATTCGTGAAATGTTTTTCTGCGAATTACTTCCACCCACCCTTTCATAAGTACACGTATTTTATATATATATATATATATATTTTTACATAATTAATTTTATATGCACCCAACTAACAGAAAAATAATATTTTCACTTAACTGTCGAAGAACACTTGTTTTCTAGTTTACACAACTCTAAAAATTTTTCTAATACTTGTACGATCAATGTATTACTTAAAATGAAAATGAAACTGAATTTATATTTACGGTATTTAACTGAATATTCTAGGTTACTGATATGCCAGCTGTTGTCGAGATCATATCTACGTTGGAGCGCACTTCAATTACAAAGGAATTATTGGAGGTATTATTTAATATCAGTACCGTAGTTGTTTTATTCGAACGTTTGTTTTTGTTGAAGTCGTACGTAGTGCTAGCTTTACGTATGTGAAATGAATGTTTGTAACTTTTTCTATAGAAACGATGTTTTTTAAAAACTGATAATTATTTATTTATTTCTCTACTAGGTTTTTATTATTTCATATTTAAAATATAAATATTAACTCTTCGACTATGTTAAAGTAATTATAAGGAAGTTATTTTTATTAATAAAATCAGGAGAAACATTTGTGAATAAAATTAATAGTAGATAGTGTTAGCCAGATGATCCTCTATATATTTGTATAAAATCAATTTCAATTTTCTCAAATAAATGGAAAGAAAATAAAATTTTCTTAACAGGTATAATTTATTTTAATATCTTTATATTTAACTTTTCTATATGTGATATAATAATTAAAAAATAATTATATATTTTTAACATATGATTCTGCAAATCTATACAATGTTATGTACAAATAAGTATATTTTTATTAACTTGAAGATTTAATTTAGTGTGTTATTAGGTGAACTTTGCAAGTTAAAAGTACAAGTTAATTGTTGTTCAACAATATATTTTTCTTAAAAAAATAATGTATAAAATTAAATTTGAAAGTACTTTCAACCATATATCCTTTTAATTTGATAATCAAAGTTACAAGAAATTGGTAAATAAACTTTTGTATCTGTGGTATGCACATTATTGATATTTTATAACTATTAAGTACTGTGTGTTTTTTGTATATATGTGTACTGATTATGAATCAGTATTTAAATACTTTTAATTTAAAGTTTAAAATAGCATTAGAATGTGGTATGAAAAAAATGTTTCATTTAATATTATAACTAATATTTGTTAATTTTTTTCTTTTATAACAACTTCTTTGTATTTTTTTTTTATTTCCTAAGTAATTATGTGAACAACTATATAAATACAATGAAATGTATATCTGTACACACGATCATACACATATATTCATTAATTAATAATTGCAGTGTATAAGTATGAGTAAAATAGTTAATTATTATTTTTTTTTTATTAATGATTATTGATGTAAAAGTAGTATTGTATCGAAAGTTTAACAGATTAGTATTTATATATCTGATTTTACATATATATACATACATATATATATATATATATATATATATATATATATATCTATGTATTGTACTTATAACTATAAGATTATATAATGTTTTTGCAGACCACCAGATTGGGTAAATATATCAATGAATTACGAAGAAAAACTTCGAATGATTCATTAGCTAAACGTGCCAAAGAACTATTAAAAAGATGGCGGGATCAGTTACTTCCATCGAACAACACAGCATCGTCTTGTGCGCCGAACGGAACATCAAATGTTTCTGTCAAATCAAATATTCATAATTTTTCAATCGATAGATCGAATAGTCCTGATTTAAATCTTAATGAAATTAATAAAAGTAAAAAGAGGCCATTGTCCTCGTTGGCTGTCGATGATTCCAACTTTGACAGGAAAAGAATAAAGCTGAATGGAAATCATGCCCTGTCGAATGAACATATTTATATCTCTGATAATTCAAACAGTTCCGTTAAGGAACTGGCGAATTTTAGTAAACAAATTCCAAATAAAACAGAAGTGATTATAGTTAATTCCGATTCGAACTCTAGTTGTCACGACATGGGTTCCGATCGGATACCTAAACAGAACGATCCGAATCTAACTTTTTCGGGTCGCAATTTCAGTGGTGAAAACAGTAGTGATTCGATACCTAGAATACAGACTCCTTCGCAGCAGCAGCCGCCTCCTGACAAATTGGAACCGAAGAGGCGCGGTCGTAAAAAGGGTTCGAAAAACCACAAAACTTTAATTGTACAAGCGGAGGAGAGTTTTACAAATAAAATGGCTGTATCAGTCAACTCGAAAGTCAAAACAACACAAGAATTAATAGCTAGTTTAAAAAATAAACATTTAAAGCCTACAGTAACAAATCCAATTAAGTGTGAAAAATCGATGTCCTCAAAGACTGACAAAGTTGCTCTGTCTGTTGTTTCTCCTAAAATTAGTAATGAAAATAATGTAAAATCTTTTTCAGCAAATAGTAATTCAGATTCTTTAAAGATGTTCGGAAGTGTGAAAAATCAGGTGCATAACTGTGAGATTTCTAGGCACGATGTAAAATTTCCAACGGTAAAAAAAGAAGAATTGCCCGGGAGTTTTCCGTCTAGTGTAAAAATCGAAAACGAAGATGATAATTCGAGAACTAGTTTGGGAGATGTTTCTGTCGTCAGCGAAAGAACATCGAAATCGAAAAAGAATTTGTCAGACGAGGATGACGCCATTGTAGTCACGCACGATAAAGTGAAAGAGGAACGAAAAACAACCGAAGGTGAAAAAGAGCTAACTGTAAAAGCTGATGAAACCGTAGAAGATATATTAGCGAAGTTGCCAGCAGTCAATTACAGTATTTTAGATCAGTCGGAAAACAAGGAAGAAGATCCGAAGTGCACGTGCACTAGTGTGGATCCTGTCCCAGGAAACGAAAACATCACGATTGAATTTTCCGAGTCGGGATCGCCTCGACCTCGGGAAATTTCTATATTCGATGTGCCTGAAGTTTCGTTACCTGAGAAAGGGGTTCGGGTGGATTTCACGGGGCGAGCGCCGATCTCCGAAGAACCGAGCGAAGTCAGCGTTCCGGAAGTGCGTATCGATCCGGACTGTCCGGCGAAAAGATTTTACGAGTTAAAGTTTCGTCTCGACGAAAAGGTTTCGGAAGAAAGGGTCGAAACGTTGCACACTCGGTTTTTGGATTCTTTAAACGGAAATAAATGTGAAAAGACTGTTAATAGTAGTTTTATTAATTGTGATGAAAATTCTGATCGAAACAGTGAATTATATTCAAATATAGTGCCTAATTTTCACGCCGGTGAAAGAATTAAAAAAGACGTTAATATAGAAAGTTTAATTTATCTTAAAAATTGTACACCTTGTCCTTTACTCGATCGCCTCGGCGACGAGGCAAGAACTCCGTGTTACGACGAGGAGTGCAAAAAACACGTATCGGGTGAACAGGCAATCTTACATCGGCGTAGTGGTCTCTGTCACGTCGAGGAGACGGACTCGGAAAAAGCACCTGTCGTGAACGAAATCGACCAAATCTCATCGACGGTAATAAAAACCGAAGTATCGCAAAGATCTGGGTGTGGCGGTGATAATTCTAGTGAAAGTATCACTTCTGAAAATTTTTGTGAATTTCATGAATGTGTTAGTCTGCGATCATACAATGATGAATTTTTACGTATATTACCCTATGTGGTCTTAGACTAGTCTATATATAAAGAATAATATTATATATGTAATTATTTTTTTGAGTATTATTCAAAAATAAACATTCATATTATTTAGTTATCGTCATCAATCGAGTATATACGAGAAACAGTTTTTCTACGAACGGGATTCAATCGGACACGATTTTCGGCGAGCTAGGTTTCGAAACGTAACGAAAAGCACCGCGATGAGGATTTTTTTACCGACTTGTTTGTACAATTATATTATTTTGTTATGCATTATAAAAAATTGTTATTTGTTATCACTGTTTCCAAAATATTATTTTGTAAATATTTTTAATTATTTAAATGTTTTATAAAGTTGCACTGTTTTCTTGTTAAAATATAATTTTCTGTAGTTTTCTAACGAGGAGGATATGTTGAAAGTGTGTATTATAAATGTACTTCTGTTTTATGTACTCATTGTGTATAACTGTTGTGGGTTATTTAATGATTAATTTATTAGAATCGAGAGTAACGAGGTGTATGAATAATAATATTAGTACAGGAGATTATCTCACACACCGTATTGAAATCCAATTATGCAGACCAAGGCAAATGCATTTTCTAGTTTGATCTTTATTGGATTGAAAAACTGTTTCTTGTGTACTTTCCCTTTTAGTGCCTAATAGCCAAATTTCTAGTTATTACTTACTGTGACTCCATTTACTATGGCACAGTGTGAAAAGGGAATAATTATATAATAATAATAATGTTAATGGTGTACTGAAATATTTCATTTCGATTAACATCTTAAGTGTACACGTTTATTTGTTATAATTTATCTTTGAGATAATATGAATAAAATATTTTGAATAATTGAGATGAATTTCAATACCTTTTTATGCTGGCTGTGGAAGTACACTTATGTATAAATATTTGAATTTATTGCTACAAACTATAATATAAAAATTGTGAAGAGATATAAGAAAAATACAATATGCATAGATATAACATTTAATATTCTTTATTTCTATAATAATTTTATTATACACATAGCCTTTTATGTCCTCAAAAATAGTCAAATATAAGAGCTGTTTACTTAGCATATATTAAAGCAATATATTATATGTGTTGTGTATGTATGTGTGAATGTGTGTATAAATGTGTGATATGTATGTACATACACAAGAATAAGGAAATAATGTATATTATGTCATTGTTTTATTTATATCGAGATTTTTGATATGCCTCTTATTTATGAAACTTTCATAATATACTGTTTTTTTTTTAATATTTGTGAATATACATACATATGTGTTTATATATATGTTTATATATATATATATATATATATATATGTTTATATATATACATATATATATAACAAATTTAAATATGGCATTTTCAGAAATGCTAATCAATTATAAAAAAAATTAAAACTAAACAAATTAATAACTGATCAGCATTTCAATTACAAAGTTAAATAATTTACAATTATTTCTTTGATAATTTTCATAATATAGATTAATTTATAAAATTAATAGATAATTGTAAATGTCCTATATTTCTTCAAATCAAATGCTTCAGAGCATCGTACTGAAGTAATTAAAGTCTACTTTAAACATTTGATAATTTTTATTAGGATGCAAAATAAAAAAATTAGGCCTGGTTATTTTTTTTCACTATCGGTACAATTATTCAATTAAAACTATTACGGAAATCAATATTGAATCGCTACCCTATGTAAATGAAATAAATAAAATTAAATAAATTTTTCAATATGGCTGAATAGTAAAATGAAAGTGTTTTTCACATTTTCAGTTCCTAAAAAAACAATGTCAAAATAATACACCTGTTTTCAAATATTAAGCTAAAAAGAGTTGACAATGAATTTTGTATCTAAAACATTTCTAAACAAATAAGCTAATCATTGTTTTCCATATTGGAACACTTTTTCGCAGATGCACCTGACGGTGCAATTGAATGTAAATGTCCATGACCTTTTTTGTCTACCTCCATTTTATCATCACTGTCTTCATCACTTAATTCTTCCGCTAGCAATTTTTTTGCTAATTTCACGGCATGATACTCGTTATAATGCGCTTTTCTTTTACTTTCAAATTCTTTACGTTTGGCTAGAAAAATAAATTTCATTATGTGTATTTTATTACAGATTTATAAACTGATAACACTTCGAGTAAGGATAATGCTTTGGATTCAGGATATGTTAATATCAAATCATTATCTTAACAAAACTGATTATACGCTCACTGATCTTTTAATAGCAGATGTGAAATTTATCTTTAGGTTTCATCAAAAAACACATTTAATAATGAAAAAAAAAACTGTTACAATCATGACCATGTTATAATGAATTAAATACAATATTCAGAACATTCATTACTTGTATGTTAGTAACAAGCATAAACATTTTGTAATATATATTTGATAAATAAACATAATTTATGATACATTTTCTATTCAATTAGATCACTGTAGAAAATGATCATATTTATAAGTACATTTTTACCAAGCATGATGAACCTATAACTACAATTTTTATAAAATGTTTAAACATTTAAAAAAATAAATTAACTTTGTTCTGTGTATTTTTATATTTTACTATGTTCAAAATACCATTGAACTAAAACCATATATCCTATAATATTAACATGTTTATAAACTGAATTTATATATTTCAAAATTTATATCATTGGTATTAAGTATGCACAGCTTACAAAAATCTGTTTTAAGTGAAATTACCTTAAATAGAACTGTATTTTTTTTTGTCATTACCAAAATTCGTAAATGAAAATATATATGATGGTGAAAATACATCTTTATTTGAGATGTACAATTAATGGTGATTTGATATTTTTGTATCAATAATATGTTGATTTTAGTTGTATGTTTTCATATATTAAATAATATAAGATGTTTTAAATATAGAAAAATCAGGTATTTTTTAAAATCCAAGTATTTGTGAATTTATAATTTGGCTTTTTATGTTTTTTTTACAATCAATGCAAAAAATAATAAAATTATAACTTATTAACATATTACCTCGTTCTTCAGGTGTTTCTTCATCATCGTCGTCTGTGCTCTCTTCTTCATCGAATACTTTAGCAGGTTTCAATGCACCAGATTGTATTCTAAAAATATATACTCTTAAAACAATATCAACATTTGAATCATAAATAAAAATATTGTACAAACTTCTCAGCTAACAACGCTGCATCCAGTTCATCTTGATTAGAAGGATCATCACTGTAACTATATGGGGTTTTTGGTTCTTCTATTTTCATATGACCATAATCTTTATCAGGTGGATGTAAAGTAGCTATTATATTCATTTCATCCCATTTCGTTTCTTTTGATTTTCTAAAAAATACATTTATATACATTTATTTTTTTTATTAAAATAAACATAAAACAATGAAATCAATCGTTAAAAGTTACGAAATTTTCTGAAATGTCTAAAAAGTAACCATGAATTCTATTATAATTACTTTGCGTTAGAATTAACTTCTGGTTTATCGAAACTACTTGAATTTTTTAAAATTCCTTTGGAAGGTCGCTTTTGCAAATTATCCGCCATGTTTGTTACAGTCTGGACTCCGAAAATGTCAAATTAGACCATGTTGAAAATACGAACTACTCTTCAAGTTTTTCGCGCAATCAGTTGGTAATCAGGATATCTATACAAAAAGATATAGAAAAAGGTACATTGTCATTTGATTATTTTTGTTTTATATATACTCTGCTTAATATTGTATTCCATATCGTGTGTTGTAGATAAACCGATGATTGTTATATTGTGATAATCAAAAAAGTTTGAAATAAATTCCCATTGTCGTATTAGTATATACACACGCACTAATATATAAAATATATCCCGCGCACGTGTTCAAATGTCTTTCGAATAATATAAATTATTAACGCTAACATTTTGGCGGTAGACTGTCATTCATTTGTTTTCCCCATTGTTTACAGTTCAGTTCTTAATTCATCATGTAACATCAATTAAGAAGCAAACAACTAATCAATTTTAGAAATAAACTTGATCCCGAATATCCAATATATATCACTGTGTAAATAGTATTTCTTGAAAAACACGTAAAGGTAAGAAATTATCTATCAATTCGTAGTCTGAAATGTCAAATTTTAATATTCAGTTCTAAAATCATTTATATCTTAATAACTATCTGAAACGTTAATCAATCAATTCAATAACAATAACGATTTTTATCTTTATTATTCAGAAAAGAAAATATTATCAACTCATTTTAATTTATTTTAATAATTAGTTGTGTGGTTATATATGAAATAAATTATTTTTGCTTTGAATTTATATATATATATATATATATATATATATATATATGAATGTATATATAAATTGTGGTATATGCATGTGTGTTTCTATTATTTATTGATAATTAAATTATAAGAATTCAGATTTGAAAGTTGTTTTCTTGGAAATATTTGATGTGTATTTCGTTCAGCAGTATTATGTTCTTATAAATAATGTGTGATTACTTATAGTGTAATTAATTGACGTTATACAGTATAATTCTGTTAAATATGGTTAAAACAAAGACCGGCACGACCGCAT